>OY744610.1:3365916-3573416 GCA_963556255.1 Allolobophora icterica | reverse complement strand
TGAGGGATCTTTTTTACCTCGGGGCATAAAAATAAATAAATAAATAAATAAATAAATAAATAATAATAATAATAATAATAATAATAATAATTATTATTATTATTATTATTATTATTATTATCATTATTATTGATCTGAAACTGTTATATTTCTTTGATCGCGGGAAGCGATTTGGTGAAAGAACCGCTGAAAGCCACAGCATTGAACCGCTGGCCAGTCACCGACAGTTGTTGAAACAGGAAGCTGGTCTCTCGGGCTTCGCCTGTGATCTGAGTGAGGTGGCTGCCAATGTCTGCAATGAGAGCAAGGCCTCTGTTGTTGATGGGGCCAAGCGTTTCCATGGCCAGCGGAACGAAGAAATTAGTGTGAAGGAGCTCGTTGTATTTTGCGTTCTTTCTGCTGTCAGCAAGCTCGGCAGCCGCTCCGGCTTGAATGGCTGTAGTGGGTAAGTAAGATGCCGCGAGCGTATCCACAACCGTGGCGTCCCACACCAGACTCCGACCTGCCCTCCATGGGACGAGGGTAATGCCGTCCGGTTTCTTGCCGTCCGTGCGGAAAAGGCCGTGTGGTTCTTTGATTATAATTATAATAATAATAATATATTCGTTTAAACTGACAAGTATATGCAGTAAGATACATGATATATTAGTAACAGACGATAACAAGTTTGACAGGAGTCGAATTTAACTGCATGGTAGCCATACAAGGCGCCTATCTGTACTACTTTTTTTTATAATCGCCACCTAGGGAATGAATGCTGAGGCAACTTTATTGGGCTAGCAGGTATCGAACCCGCGTCCTTCTGATCTTCGTGCCAGCGTGTTACCATTCAGCCATCTTCCCGCCCCAGTCTTTGAAAAGACCGGACTTAAAGGTGTCTAAGTCAGACTTTAATTTCTTCACTAATATTCATCGTTAAAGAGAACTGCCGTCAACATCATCTTAGCGATTATTTATTTTCAAGTAGTTTCTGGCTAACGACACTGTGTGAGAACAAAGATCACTAGCGTCGCCCTCTTCCAGGCTTAGGACTGACACTGCCAGCAATATCGTGTAAATTCACGAAGTTGCTGCAGCCATAATAATAGCATCTCTTTTTGCAGTCATAACTATACATATTATCGGCTGATACTGTTTTACACGTGTTTCAAGAGAGCGCTCTATCCAATACATACAAACAGAAAGATATACAAACATACAGAGAGACAGGCAGAAAGAAAGACATACATTCAGAGAGACAGACAGAAAGAAAGACATACATACAGAGAGACAGACAGACAGAAAGACATACAAACAGAGAGACAGACAGAAAGAAAGACATACATACAGAGAGACAGACAGAAAGGTAGACAGATAGGCAGACAGACAGATAGACATACAGACAGATAGGCAGACAGACAGATAGACATACAGACAGAAAAACATACATACATACAGAGAGACAGACAGAAAGAAAGACATACATACAGATAGGCAGACAGACAGATAGACATAGAGACAGAAAAACTTACGTACATACAGAGAGACAGACAGAGAGAAAGACATACATACAGAGAGACAGACAGACAGAAAGACATAGATACAGAGAAACAGACAGAAAGAAAGACATACATACACAGAGACAGACAGACAGAAAGACATACATACACAGAGACAGACAGACAGAAAGACATACATACACAGAGACAGATAGAAAGAAAGACATACATACACAGAGACAGATAGAAAGAAAGACATACATACACAGAGACAGACAGACAGAAAGACATACATACACAGAGACAGATAGAAAGAAAGACATACATACACAGAGACAGACAGACAGAAAGACATACATACACAGAGACAGATAGAAAGAAAGACATACATACACAGAGACAGACAGACAGAAAGACATACATACACAGAGACAGACAGACAGAAAGACATACACACAGAGACAGACAGACAGAAAGACATACATACACAGAAACAGACAGACAGAAAGACATACATACACAGAGACAGACAGACAGAAAGACATACAAACAGAGAGACAGACAGAAAGAAAGACATACATACAGAGAGACAGACAGAAAGGTAGACAGATAGGCAGACAGACAGATAGACATACAGACAGATAGGCAGACAGACAGATAGACATACAGACAGAAAAACATACATACATACAGAGAGACAGTAAGAAAGAAAGACATACATACAGATAGGCAGACAGACAGATAGACATAGAGACAGAAAAACTTACGTACATACAGAGAGACAGACAGAGAGAAAGACATACATACAGAGAGACAGACAGACAGAAAGACATAGATACAGAGAGACAGACAGAAAGAAAGACATACATACACAGAGACAGACAGACAGAAAGACATACATACACAGAGACAGACAGACAGACAGAAAGACATACATACACAGAGACAGATAGAAAGAAAGACATACATACACAGAGACAGATAGAAAGAAAGACATACATACACAGAGACAGACAGACAGAAAGACATACATACACAGAGACAGATAGAAAGAAAGACATACATACACAGAGACAGACAGACAGAAAGACATACATACACAGAGACAGATAGAAAGAAAGACATACATACACAGAGACAGACAGACAGAAAGACATACATACACAGAGACAGACAGACAGAAAGACATACACACAGAGACAGACAGACAGAAAGACATACATACACAGAAACAGACAGACAGAAAGACATACATACACAGAGACAGACAGACAGAAAGACATACATACAGAGAGACAGACAGAAAGAAAGACATACATACAGATAGGCAGACAGACAGATAGACATAGAGACAGAAAAACTTACATACATACAGAGAGACAGACAGACAGAAAGACATACATACAGAGAGACAGATAGAAAGAAAGACATACATACAGAGAGACAGACAGAGAGAAAGACAGACAGAAAGACATACACACACAGAGACAGATAGAAAGAAAGACATACATACAGAGAGACAGACAGACAGAAAGACAAACGTACACAGAGACAGACAGACAGAAAGACATACATACAGAGAGACAGGCAGAGAGAAATACATACATACAGAGAGACAGACAGACAGACAGAAAGACATACATACAGAGAGACAGACAGACAGACAGAAAGACATACATACACAGAGACAGATAGAAAGAAAGACATACATACACAGAGACAGACAGACAGAAAGACATACGTACACAGAGACAGACAGACAGAAAGACATACATACAGAGAGACAGACAGAGAGAAATACATACATACAGAGAGACAGACAGACAGACAGAAAGACATACATACAGAGAGACAGACAGAGAGAAAGAAATACATACAGAGAGACAGACAGAAAGAAATACTTACATACAGAGAGACAGACAGAAAGACATACATACACAGAGACAGACAGAAAGAAAGACATACAAACAGAGAGACAGACAGAAAGAAAGACATACATACAGATAGGCACACAGACAGATAGACATACAGACAGAAAAACAAAGATACATACAGAGAGACAGACAGAAAGAAATACATACAGAGAGACAGACATACAGAAAGACATACATACAGAGAGACAGACAGAAAGAAAGACATACATACAGAGAGACAGACAGAAAGAAAGACATACATACAGAGAGACAGACAGAAAGAAAGACATACATACAGAGAGACAGGCAGAAAGAAAGAGATACATACAGATAGGCACACAGACAGATAGACATACAGACAGAAAAACAAAGATACATACAGAGAGACAGACAGAAAGAAAGACATACATACAGAGAGACAGACAGAAAGAAGGACATACATACAGAGAGACAGACAGAAAGAAATACATACAGAGAGACAGACATACAGAAAGACATACATACACAGAGACAGACAGAAAGAAAGACATACAAACAGAGAGACAGACAGAAAGAAAGACATACATACAGATAGGCACACAGACAGATAGACATACAGACAGAAAAACAAAGATACATACAGAGAGACAGAAAGAAATACATACAGAGAGACAGACATACAGAAAGACATACATACAGAGAGACAGACAGAAAGCAAGACATACATACAGAGAGACAGGCAGAAAGAAAGACATACATACAGAGAGACAGACAGAAAGAAAGACATACATACAGAGAGACAGGCAGAAAGAAAGACATACATACAGAGAGACAGGCAGAAAGAAAGACATACATACAGAGAGACAGGCAGAAAGAAAGACATACATACAGAGAGACAGGCAGAAAGAAAGACATACATACAGAGAGACAGACAGAAAGAAAGACATACATACAGAGAGACAGACAGAAAGAAAGACATACATACAGAGAGACAGGCAGAAAGAAAGACATACATACAGAGAGACAGACAGAAAGAAAGACATACATACAGAGAGACAGACAGAAAGAAAGACATACATACAGAGAGACAGACAGAAAGAAAGACATACATACAGAGAGACAGACAGAAAGAAAGACATACATACAGAGAGACAGACAGAAAGAAAGACATACATACAGAGAGACAGACAGAAAGAAAGACATACATACAGAGAGACAGACAGAAAGAAAGACATACATACAGATAGGCACACAGACAGATAGACATACAGACAGAAAAACAAAGATACATACAGAGAGACAGACAGAAAGAAATACATACAGAGAGACAGACATACAGAAAGACATACATACAGAGAGACAGACAGAAAGAAAGACATACACACAGAGAGACAGACAGAAAGAAAGACATACATACAGAGAGACAGACATACAGAAAGACATACATACCGAGAGATAGACAGAAAGAAAGACATACATACAGATAGGCAGACAGACAGATAGACATACAGACAGAAAACATACATTCATACAGAGAGACAGGCAGAAAGGTAGACAGCAGATACGCAGACAGACAGACATACAGACAGACATGCCGATTTGCAGACATACAGACAGACATACAGTGAGGCAGACAGAAACACAGACAGATAGACAAACAGAGAGACGTGCATACATATATACAGAGAGACAGACATAAAGGTATACCGACAGATAGGCAGACATACAGACAGGCAGACAGACATGCATACATACAGAGAGACATGCAGACATACAGATAGAGAGACATGCAGATGTGCAGACAGGTAGACGGACGGTGGTGCTATAGCATTACATAATACATTGCGTACATGTTCTATTTACATGACGTCTCTCTATTCGTCGGTCTGTCGGCCAATTCATCCATCCGTCTGTCTGTCTGTCTATCTGCCCATCCATTCATACACGTATATCTGTCTGTCGGCCAATGCATCTGTCTGTCCGTCCGTCCGTCCGTCCGTCCGTACGTCCGTCCATCCATCTATGTGTCTGGTTGTTGCTAATCAATAATAGTGTCTCACCTTTAGTGTCTCACCTAGACTACTATAATTATAAAGAACGAATTGAATCTTTTCAACTCTTTAATCGACCGCCATTCCACCTCCTCCAGTCACTCACATACACATATATAATCTCTCCTAGAGTTCATTCACGTGATGTCATAGTCCGACACTACATTCCCTCTTCTTCCCAGTTTAGTGTCCTTAGTCCTTACAATGATTAACATCAATGACAATCAACATTTCTATACTAATACCCTAACACTAACATGAACTCTGTTTTAATGCATTAATATTAAAATTAACTAACACACTAGGGCATCGATCCGCCTACACCCATTGTGTGTTTTGATACAAGAAAAATGAACATAAGCATTAACATCAACAATAGCATGTTAACCCTATCACACTAGGGCAGCGATCCGCCTACACCCTTTGTGTGTTCTAGTACAAGTGAAAATCCTTAAACTTCGCTGGCATCTGTCGAGTCCGTATAGGTCGTCGACAGGTCTCTGGACTGTTCGCTGTTCCTGTTTCTTCCAGTTCGTCAGTGTTATTTGGTTCATTAGGTTCATCAGTGTTATTCGGTTCAACAATGGTATTTAGTTCATCTTGTTCATCTAGTTCATCATTTGGTTCATCTGTGTTCTCTTTTGCGGCTGTTCCCTCTGGTAGTTCAGCTCGCGTCTCATACTTCTTCAGATGTGTGATATTCCTCTTGTAACGAACTCCTTCTGGACTTTCTATAGTTACACTGTTTCCCACTTTGCATTTGACAGTGTATGGTTTTGTCTGGAACGGCGTTGTAAACTTATTGTTGTAGGCTGTTTCACTAGAACCATGTATCCGATACATATCTCCGTTTCCACTGCTCTTCTCCTGTCATCCGCGTATTTCTTCCCCTTAAATTTCTTTAGTCGATCTTCATCCCGAATGCCTTCGTCGTCTAAAACAGAAGGTCGCAGATCTGGTAGTTTTGTTCTCAATTTCCGTCCATATAACGCTTCTGCTGGCGAAATTCCCAATGTAGAATGCGGTGTAGTTCTGTACGCAAACAAATATGTCAGAAGTTCCTCTTTCCAGTTTTTTCCTTCCCCTTGAGCGACTTTAACCTTCGCAGGACGGAAAGGGGTAAATAATTACCCCAGGGATGTTTGGATGTTGAATGCGGAGCAACTGTAGGTAGGTATCATTTGTCGTTCCATGTGTTTACAAGTTACCACCAATGACATATTCTGACTGCATACCCACCACATTACCATGTGGTGGGAAAAAGATATTTCAATCCAAAGTGTCCTGGGGTAAAAATTTACCCCTCTTCGTCCTCGACGTCGTTATTTTTTCGTTCATAGGGCAGATATTGTTTTTAAAGATACGAGCTCATAAGTGACTTCCAATCATAAATCAAGTGTGGAATCTACCATGGAACTGAGTGTTAATAGTTTCATAATTGTGGAGAGTTTATTTTCCAAGATGGCGGCTAATATGGCCGCCAAAACAAAAATATGCATGTCTCAGCTCATAGGTAACCTAAAATGACAAATGAAGTGTCAATTGTAATATTTCCAAGGTTAAGGAATCGATTTATCGCAGTGGTAATAGTGTGTGAATACTACTGTCCAAGATGGCGGCCAACATGGCCGCCAAAACACAAAAATGTGTATATCTCGGCTTGTGGGTAAGATACAATGACAAATGAAGTGTCAATTGTAGCATTTCCAAGGTCAAGGGATTCATTTATCGTAGTGACAATAGCGTGGGAATACTATTATCCAAGATGGCGGCCAATATGGCCGACAAAACACAAAAATAGGAATTATCAATCAGCCACTGCGATAAATCGATTCCCTGACTTTGGAAATGTTACAATTGACACTTAGTGTGTCATTGGAGCTTACCTACAACTTGAGATATACATGTTTTTGTGTTTTGGCGGCCATGTTGGCCGCCATCTTGGAAATTAGTATTCCCACACGATTGCCACTACGATAGTTTGATTTCCTGACCTTAGAAATGTTACAACTGATGCCTCATTTGTCATTGTAGCCTACCTATGTGCTGAGAGATATATATATTTTTGTGTTTTCGCGGCCATATTGGCCGCCATCTTGGAAAGTATTATTCCTACACTATTGCCACTATGATAAATCGATTCCTTGACCTTGAATATGTTACAATTGACAATTCATTTGCAATTGTAGCTTACCTATGAGCTGAGAAATACATATTGTTGTGTCTGGGGGACATATTGGCCGCCATCTTGGAAAGTAGTATTTCCACACTATTGCCACTACGATGAATCGATTCCTTGACCCTGGGAATGTTATAATGGACACTTCATTTGTCATTGTAAATTAGTTATGAGCTGAGACATACATATTGTTATGTTTTGGGCGGTCATGTTGGCCGCCATCTTGGACAATAGTATTCGCACACTATTGCCACTATGATAAATCGATTTCCTGACCTTGCAAATGTTGCAATTGACACTTTATTTGTCATTGGAGCTTACCTACGTGCTGAGATATACATTTGTGTGTGTTTTGACGGCCATTTTGGCCGCCATCTTGAAAAGTAGTATTTACACACTATTGCCACTATGATAAATCGATTCCTTGACCTTGGAAATGTTACAATTGACACTTCATTTGTCGTCGTAGCTTACCTGTGAGCTGAGATATTATATATTGTTTTGGGGTAAAAAAATTACCCCTTTCCGTCCTCCGTGTATCGTAAAATGTTTCCGTCCTGCGAAGGTTAATCCTCTGTAATAACGATCGGTTTTGTCTCTCTACCTCGCCATTTGCCTATGGCCATAAAGGAGTTGTCCTGTGATGTAAAATATCATTGTCCTTCAGATATTCAACAAACATTTCTGATGTGAACTGAGGTCCATTATCGCTGGTAATAGAATATGGTAAACCATGAGTTGCAACTATGTTTCAAATTCCTTATCAGTTTCTCTGCTGTAGTTGTTCGAGTGATCTCGATCTCATAGTATCGACTATAATAGTCTACCACATAATAGTCTACCACGACTAATATGTATTCCCCTGTGGGCAATGGACCCATATAATCCATTGCCAAGTCCTGCCATGGACCTTTTGGTAGTTGTGTCCTCGTCATCGGTTCCGGTTTCAGCGACATTCCTACTAACTGGCATCCATGACAGGTGCGACAATGTCTTTCACAGTCTTTATCCATTCCAGGCCACCAAACTTTGCTGCGTAACATCTTCTTCATTTGCACAATTCCTGGATGACCTTCATGAGCCAATTCTAATGTACGACTTCGTAGAACCTCTGGCATCACGATTCTTGTCCCTCGTAATAATATCTCCCCTATAACACATAGTTCCTCGCTTATGACCCTATATTCAACTATCTTCCCTTTTCAGTTTTTCCCAGGTATCAATCTTCAAACTTTTCTTGACTGCACAAAGTATTTTGTCTTTTGCCGATGCTCTCTCAATCTCCTTGGTTGACAAAGCTTTCGGTGTAGCAGCCACCGTTACAAACTTTATGTATTCATCTTCATGATTGTACTCTGCTACCGGGCTCCTCGAAAGCCGAGACAGGACATCTGTAATGTTTTCTCGTCCCAGTATGTACTTCACTCTGAAATTGTACGGCTGTAATCGTAGAACCCATCTCTCAATTCGAGCAGATGGCTTAGATCGTCCTGAGTATATAACTTCCAGTGGTTTGTGGTCTGTAACCAGTTCAAATTCCTTTCCATATAAATATAAATGGAACCGTTCACATGCCCATACTAAAGCCAATGCTTCCTTTTCTGTCTGCGAGTAGCGCCTTTCTACATCACTCAAGCTTTTACTTGCATAACACACCACTCGTGGCACTCCATTTTGCTCCTGTATTAATACAGCCCCTAAACCAACTGGACTGGCATATGCAATCACCTGCGTCAGTGCACTTTGTTTGAAGTAAGCCAATGTTTCAGCACTGCTCAATCTGTTCTTTAACTCAGCAAAAGCCTCTTTTTGTTTGCTGCCAAATACAAAATGAGCATCTTTCCTCACAAGCTGTCTTAGTGGTTCACTGCTAGTTGACAGGTCGGGAATATACCGAGCCACAAAGTTAACCAATACTAGAAAACTTTTGACTTCACTTTCATTTTCCGGTTCTCTTTCTACATTCACACTTCACGTGTTGATTCTTCATCATCTTACATGTGTTTTGATCTATTACGTTACATGAAGCACCGGAGTCAATCAGCATCACGACATTAACTCCTCCAACCTCAAGCATAACATTCCCGTTTTGTTCCTGTGACAGACTAAATATGTATTCTTGTTTTTCACTGTTTGGCTCAACCTCAACACAATGTACCTGCTTCTGTCCACGTGCAGAGTGTCCTTTAAAGTTTTTCTGTCGAGGTCGTTCTGGTGCAAGTTTTGTTTTACAAGCAACTTCAAAATGCCCGACGAGTCCACACTTCTTTGCAGGACAATTTGGGTCTTTTGCTATGTGGTTCAGTTTACCACATCGATAACAACTCGGTTTGCCAACAGAACCCCTCTGGTCAACCTTGTTTTGAAGTTTTGCAAAATTCACATTGTGTGGCACTTCCTCCATCTTCTGAACTTGTATATCCACTGTCTCCAGTGTTCTACCCAATTCCTGAGCTACTGACAATGTAAGGTTCTGCCCTTTTTCTAACAGCTTTCGGCGAAATAATGAAGATGAGCATTTATCAATTACCTGGTCACGGACGTTTTCCTCTAACTGTTCCCCAAAATCGCAGTTTCCAGTAAACGAGCAACAAACTGGTCCACCGTTTCCTGACTTTCTTGTTTCATTTGTCGGAAAAACATGTCTCTCAATTTTGGTGAGAAATGTCCGTCCAGTGTACGCATAGTAACTTCGTACTCACCAGCCGCATCTTCACCATCTGCAGAGGGTCCCGGGTCGGTCAAAGTCTCGCACAAGTCTTGTACTGCCATACCCGCAGTGTGCAACAGTAGAGCTTTCTTCCGTGCTTCCGTCGTTATCCCTTTTGCGACAACGTAAAACTCGAAGGAGCGTTTCCAGCGTTTCCAACGTGGCCCGACACTTGTGGCAACGCCCACCATGTCAAACGGAGGTATAGGGTGAATGTCCATTTTACCGAATATAACTTTCGTTTTTCGAAAACTTTAATCTCTTCCGTACGACCGATACGAGTACTTTGTTTTACCTCGTCGCCAGTTTAGTGTCTCACCTAGACTACTATATAACTCTTTACTCGACCACCATTTCACCTCCTCCAGTCACTCACAAGTCATACACATAATTATCTAATCTCCCCTACAGTTCATTCACGTGACGTCATAGTCCGACACTACAAAACCCAGCAGAACAAAATCAATGACACTCAAAACAATCTGCAAGTATCATGACAATTAGCATATATTACAGCCTGCACAACATTTTGCTTTCACAGTTTTTGAAGTTGTATAAGTTTTTGTTGAAGGAAACATCGCATCATTTGCTCAAAAGGAAGACTAGTGTTAAGTTTCTTAAATTCGAACATTGCGTCTGAGAGTGAGTTACAGCAATCAATCAGACATCTCACTTTTAGATATCTTGCTAGAAAATGGCTTCTAAGAAAATAATGGCATTTCAGAGTATAATCCTCTTCAAGAACTGTCGAAAGAAAACGTTTGTCAGAATGAATCTCTCGGACAAAAAACTGATTGAACGTCGATTTAGAAGTTTCTTCAATCTTCGGCAAATCTTTATATAGAGGCGTTAAATAACAGAACAATGTGTGAAATCCAAGCAAACATCTAACATCTACGTCGAAAAAACAGTCAAGCGGAGGCAAAACCATTATATTTGCAAATGCAAGTCTTTTCAAGTCACTGTGTAGATCTGGCTCGTCGAGAATTCGTTCACACAATAACAAGACTTCTGGAAATTTACGACACTTGTACAGAAACGCAGCGCGGTAACAGTCAGCTGTATTACAGTGAATGTCAAAGTCTTTGTAGATCGAATTGTAAAATGATGTCATAGTGCCTAAGCAATATTCCGTCAGCAACTGAATAATATCGTCTTCTTTTCGCAAACGGCTTTCAATGGGCGCTTCTAAGCTAATCACTGGATCGGTTCTTTGATAAACGAGCAAAGCACTTTTCCTTTTGGTTGATAATCGGGAAAATGTGCGATTTGTAATACTCACTAAAATTGAATCCAACGGAAATATTGGAGTTTGCAACATATTATTCAGTTTAAAAGCACCAGTTGTTTTCTCAATTGACGAAATTGCTAAATAATGAGCAAACACCTCAGGTGTAAGACGCAGATCTAGAAAAAACTGCCTTTTAGTATAATGCAAAGAAGCCTCTCTAGTCTTCCTGAAAATCAAATAAAATCCAATTATCTTAGAAATGTCTTCAATATACAACAAACAGCCTGCATTTAATGATTCTGTATCCTCTTTCTCAGGCTTTTCATTCGTGATCACTCTCGAGCAAAGATCCAGAACAATTTGATATTCTAAAGCGGAAAAATGAAGAGTCGCCATGTAGACTAAAGTCGCCCTAGTGACAGTGTTTGTTTTAGAATCCTCACATTCCAAAGCTTTAATGAGAAGTCCCTTTGATACTTCAGACAAAACTTGGAATTCTAGATTATCATTTGATCCAGTCAGATTTTCCATCAGATCCTGAGCTTTTGCGAAATATAATTGGTTTCTATTAACACCAGAGTTCAATGGTCTTGATAAGCTGTGGTGCTTAGATCTAAAACATCTTGGTTTAAAGAAAACTTGTCTGATCATGTCAACAAAGTAATCGCTGTCATAATGCTTTTCTTTAGAGTCTAGCAAATGAACAGCGTGCAATATACGCAGCATTGAACCATAAAGCAAATAGCATGATTCAGTCTCAGCGAATGGCCGATAATCGAATTTATTCTCAAATAATGAACCAAACCTAAAGTAATATTTGTGAAAATCTAAACCTTTTAAATAAAATATGAATTCGTTTCCTCTCATGATTACCTCGTGTACATATTCGACATCAATCATGAACCTGGACGAAACATAGAACTCGATAGCTTTTGATTTACTTGCCTTCATGGCTTCACACGTGTCCAGCATATGCTCACGAACACAGCTTGAGACATCAAGAGTGCATTTTCCATCAAATGCATGAAGAAAGCTTGCCTTCACATAATGTTCCATGAACCAAAGGCTCAGAATGTCGGAATTATTATAATAAATCAAACTTTTAGCAGTTACATCAACGACCTTCTGGTTAAAGTGTTCATGAAACAAATTTGCCTCAGGAATAAAATAGTTTGGACACCTTGTCTCTTTTAGCCATTTTGAAAGTTTTTCAAATAACCTACAGCATATTTTAATAACAGACAAGGAGGCCCACCATTCTGGTGACATCTCTTCACAAGACCACAACATAAGTGTTTTAAAATGGTATGTACAGAGAACTTCGTCTTCCTTTGGACATTCTTTTTTGATTAGTTTTCTTCTGGCAAAGAATCTGAGCATATGATAGACAATCTGCTGAACTGGAGTCCAGCTCTGAAGTAAAATGACTTCTGCAACTGAAAATGACAACCTGCACTGGTGTACGTCATTTCGGCACGAAGGATGTTTTGCAAATACAACATGACAGCCATTCTGTACAACCTCGTGGATGATGGCAGTCGTCGGCCATCCGTACTTTCTTCGTCGGACAGGCCAATCTTTTGCTTCGTTTGGCCACTGTGGGCACCATAAGGACATAACATCATCAATTGAAAGTAGATCTATGTCTACGGTTCTTCTCGCTGGACCAACCTTGATCCAACTTTCATCACTTTCATCCGGTCCGGTTGAGTTTAGGATTCTGTGGACATTAGCCCGAATAAATTCAAAGGATGTCCGTTCCAAGTTATACCTTATTTGACCCACAAGGAGAAGTCGTACAAAAGCTGGGTAATCAAGGTATGGTTCCATAAAGAAACAGTCTATTATATTAGCAATATGACGGACCTCATATGGCAATTCTGGTTTATCATTTGTAAAGGCCAGTGACTGTGTTTTCACCAGTAAGCGATCAATGTCGTCTATGCATTTACATAGCGGTTGAATGTAGAGCTCAGCACAGCTGCCACATACAATTTCATACTCTTCCAATGGGATGGAACCTTGTAAATGTATTGACTCAAAAACGTTTGCCTTGGACTTCGGCAGCATTCGACACGTACGAACAATGAATTCCGACACGATGTCGTCCATTGCTGCAACCAGAGAAGAACAAACTAGCAAGCATCATGATGATGATCACTTTTGTAGTTGTCGTCATCCTGGTATGGTGATTATTATTAATTCTGTATTCGTTGAGTGCCTCTATCTAACGATAAAGCATCAATGCGTAACGCTCCTTGCACAGTATTCCTTTCCGAGGAACCTCAAACATGAACTCAATTCAATCAGCCTCCGTATCACACAATGCTCATACTTAAATATGTATGGTGTGTACGATGGCATATAATATTATGTAAATGGGTATGTATGAAGGTTTCTATGCATTTGCAATCATACTCATATATTATGTGCGCTGATGAAATTTTCACCCATGTTATAACGCAAAAAGTCAGATCAACCAACAAACTCGCATCCACGATTAACAGTTGCCGCGCAACAGTGACACTAAGTCGAATACTTGAAGCAACAGGTTGCGCTCTCCGATCGTTCACTCCAGGGCTAACTGTGGATTTTAATGCATTCAAAACTCTGAATACAGTCAGTCGAATTTGTACAGCACCTACCGAGGAAGAAATCATATTCCACAAAACGTACATATGATGCATACTTGAAATTTACCAACACTGAAAGCGAAACATTGGCCTCTGTGTTCGAAACTGCTTCACTGATGCAATTGGATTTAATAGAACACTCTTACCTTGTTCGCGGTTGATCTCAGTCGACGTTCCTTCACAATTCTTGTCTTCTTCTTCTTTTGATTGATCAACATCTATTTTGTCATTGTTTAGCTCTCTTCCAGCGTCTTCCATTGCGACTGGCGTTTCGTCCTCCGACGAAGTCGCGTTAGATTCGGATCGCACACCGGAAATCCTTTCTTCCACGCTCGCCATTCGAACTAGTACAGCTAGATATATAAACAACAGAACTGAGTAATCGCTCGAACACATCTTTATTCTTCGCCCTCTAAGAATAAAAGCCTTGTACAGTGCAAATCAGTTAAGACGAAAGACAGGGTACCAGAGTAACAATTTTGTCTTAACCGAATGGGGTGCCGCGTAGAGTAGTGGATAACACACTGGCGTGAAGAGCTGAAGGTACCAAAGATCGAACCAGTAGTCCCGCAAGGTTATAAATTCGGCCTTTCCATTCGCTAGGTGGCAGCAGTGGTTAAACGAATTCTGCCTCTGGAAAACCCAGAGCTAGTCCCTAAAGAGGAGGGTCGGACGAATGGGTGCAGACACTTCGCCGTAAAGAAAAAGACGATAGAAATCCACTATCCAGTGGACACCTACGGGCTATCAGCCCATGGATAACAGGAAGGAGGGAAGGAATTTCGTATAAACCGTTTGACAACAATAGACACAGCAAAACATCAAGAAACGAGTTATAGGCCTATGTGTAGTCCATGACATAGGGCCTACATGTAGGCCTACGAGTGCATGCATTATGCTTACGGTAAATGCGGCTATCTAAAATTTATATTACAGGGATGACTAAGCTTTATTCTACTTAAAAATATCAGCAATGTCTTTTAAATAGAAGAATTTTTACAATATTACGTGTGACAGGCAGGAGTTTCAGTTTTTGACCTACAGATATTACAGGGCTGTATGACTCAGCGTCGGTGAATCTGTCAAAGATATCGACAGCACCTGCCGTAAGGCTGCCCCTAGAGAAAGGTCAATATGTCGACTACTTAGAGCCTCATGCATACTAGATTAGGCTAGCCGGTTGAAGCCTGACCCTTTGGACCTGTAAGCCACAGCAGATGTAAATTTAGTTGTTGAAAGACAGATTTCTTCTGCTGTGTTAATGTCACATATGTTAATCCAAAAGGCAGACGAGGGGCAGTGGAATGGGAGATAGTGATCGGGCGTAGAGAAGAACAAGACTGCTACAGACAGCAAGGACAACACAGCGACACACACAGGCACGCATGCACAGCGTAAAGATAATTGTAATATTCGGTGCGTGGGCTTGCAGAGAGTGGGGATAGGCAGAGAGTGGATCAGTTCATCTCCGGGTGGAAACTCGATATGCCTGTCCCTCTTCACAGCTGGACCAGTTCGCTGAAGAATATACAGGCTATAGTGCCTGTCTATGATGAATTTGATGCTCATGTGTTTAAATCATTTCATCCAATAATAAACATGCGGGCCTCAGCTATCTCATTCACCGAATGGAGACTAGAGCTGTACCGATGCATCGGGAGCTTTCGTAATCGGGCCGATTATTAGAGGAATCGGCATAATCGGTATCGGCAAAAAAGTATCGGCGCCGATGGAAATTATTTTACAATTTACGTTTTTTGCACAATAATCGTTAACAAATTAAAATGAGCACAAATATCTTATGTTTTGTTTCTTATTATTGATTTAGGCCAATATCTAACACTGCACTACTGAGTAGGCAACGTAGAATCCAACGACGTATTATGCAGTTTACACAGGGCTGGGCGAAATACGACACGCGGGCCAGATTCGGAGCGCCAACACTTTTTATTCCGCCCCCAACACGTTTACCCACGCAATCTTCGTAAAATTCGGAAAAAAATACAAAATTCAAATCACGATAACTTTGCTCATTTTACTGGTGTGGCATTGCTTTCTTACTTACTATTCCGGTCTCGTCTTTTATAATAACTCTACGGATTATGGGAAACGTGTTAATGCATGTTCACACTGTTTCACAGTTGCACCTCACTAGAGACAGCCAAAGTATATATTGAAGTTTAAATAAGTAAAATTTTTCATGTAAGTTTTAGTAGAAGTTTAAAATTTGTTACCCGGCCCTCTGATTTTTTTTGCGTTTAATGTGCCCAAATCGCCCAATGTGCAAAACATTTACCCACCTCTGCTCTTATATAAAATCCTTGCACCAGCGAGATTCAAAGAAGTTTTGCTAAGCCTTGTAGTATTTGACAACAACCCACCCGTAATAGTAGTTATAGCACTAGTAGGTTTATGTTTGGGAACCGAACATTTTCACTAAACAGATAAAGAAATAAAGAAAGAAATACGCGGTATCGGCTATTGCAATAATCGGCTAAACGCGGTATCGGAATAATCGGCAAAAAGTCTTATCGGACGTGCTAAGTAGATTTTGAATGGATATTAGTTCACCTGCTGCCCATTTCAATAATGATTGAAAACAGTTATTTGTTCGTGATAATTGCCAGTTTAGCTGATAATTGGTTATAAAATCATAGTTTAGCTCACAGTTAATGTTACTTAGCTGAACTTCGCGACTTGCAAGTAAAAATATGTATTGGGGTATATGATGATGATGATGATGATGATGATGATGATGATGATGATGACGATGACGACGACGACGACGACGACGACGACGACGATGATGATGATGATGATGATGATGATGATGATGATGATGATGATGATGATGATGATGATGATGATGATGATGATGATGATGATGATGATGATGATAAACACGACAATTTCTACAGCGCCGTAACACAGCACATGCCGTTACAAGGGCGCTTAACAATCTAACGACTAGTCAGGATAAGCGATTTTGTAGAAATGGGTTTTGAGTCTCATCCTGAAGGTGTCCGCCGTAGTCGATGAACGAATCGAAGCTGGAATGCTATTCCAGCACCTAGGTCCGGCGACTGAGAAGGCACGGTCCCCGAAGCAAGTTTGTGATCTTCGCACGTGCAGATCACCTTTGTCCTCCGACGTCAAGGAAGGGCCTTTTCGAGATGACGACACACCAATACAGTATGCACTGAGGTATTCAGGGGCCGCACCATGCAAAGACCTATACACAAGCATAGCCAGCTTATGCTTGATACGGTACTCCACCGGGAGCCAATGCAGCACGTCACGGAGCAATGGTGTTACATGGTAACATATCATGCCTCACCTCACCACAAACGTTCCAATGTTTCACCTCACTTCAAAGAGACCACACAAATTAATGTGTGCGTGACCTCTACGTACGTACGGTAGAAATGAAACTTTTTAGCTAAGACTGTCTGTGTTATATTGCTCAAAAGTGTGTGTTGATTAACCTTCGCTTTACAGTATAATCCTTTATGTTGAAACATTCATTTTGTGACAAAGTAAATGCTGAGAGTACCAATAAATCTATAGGTTGAAATTAATTTTACTGTCTGTAAATTTTTTTTATCCTAGTGGGTGGGCAGGGCCCAGCGCATTGCTTTCTCCAGAGCCTACACTGCTGCTAACCCTCGAGCTACTAAAGGGTGGGTGATTACCACCCTTTCAACGTTTTTCTACCTCATAAACTTGTTTCATATGAAAGACAATTTTGACATTTTAATTAACTGTAGGAGGTCCGTTTGCTCACATTTTGAGGTACAAATCGTGATGGTATCCCATGCCATAAAACAGCGGTTCTCAACCTTTTGAGATTCAAGGACCACTTAAAAATTTTGTGTCTCGGTCGCGGACCACTACTAAAAATTGTTCCAAAAACCAAATTAATACCAAAGAAATTTTTGCCATAAATCCGTGTATTATTAGTTTCCTGCTGCAATCTAGCCGATTCTGGCGATTGAAATAAAACAAAATTTAAAAAATTTACAGAATTTGTCTGTTTTCATGTTTTAAATTGTAAAAATATAAATTGTAGGCCTTGCTCGCGGACCACCAGACAGATGGCCGCGTACCACCAGTGGTCCGCGGACCACAGGTTGAGAACCGCTGCCATAAAGAGTCATACCTGAAATAGCCGAGGAGGTACACCACCCACCCATGGGCGGAGTTTATCAGGGGCTAGGGAGGCTAAGCCCCCCAAGAACCCACAGACTCGACCGTGCGTCATTAAGGAATGTAAGGTAGAGTGATGACTGATGATTGATAAGGACAGAAGTATTCAGTGAGCAGTGACAGACAGTGATGTCTGATAGATATGCATTGCGAATAGTTTAAACTTGCGAATTAACTAGTGTAGATTTTGGATCAAAATTTCAGTTTTTAAGTAACCATAAGTAAAACAGCGACGTGACTATACAATTTACAAGAGCCCAGCTGTCGCTGGGATGGACTAGCGCAGGATGGCAAAACAATGGCACGCCACATGTGCATTGTGTAGGCCTACGTTCATGTGTACCTCCATATCAAATTTGAACACTAGCTTATAAAAGTTGTTACAATAAACGCAACGTAAATGCTCACGGCCCATGATTGTACTGCCAAAGTGTTTTCCTTCGTTCACATTATGCATTTTTTAAGCAGTTAAAGTCTCACCAGAAGGCCTAAATTAGCACCGGTACCATAAATGCTCAAAATACATTTGGCGGCTGGGGCTTTGCCCCCAGATCCCGACTGGGGGGGCTCAAATTGCCCCAAACCCCTCCGTTTCAAAGGGGACGCCACTTTTGCTTACTTACTTATTTGTCTTTCGAAAACCGGGGCACCACTTTTGCTAACTTACTTATTTGTCTTTCGAAAACCGGAAGTGATCATAATAAATAATAATACGCTTTCACTGTGAAAATGGCTGTTGCAACAGGTGCACTCGTATATTTACAACTAAGTAGGGCCTATACCATTGTTGTCAGAAATACATGCTGAATTACATGATATGATATTTGAAACCAAATACGGAATCCATGGGTGGTATTTACCCACCCCTTGGTAGCCGATGTAGCAAAAAACCTTGGTAGCTTGAAGGTTAAGACCGCTCTGATAAGTAGATGTCTGGCGAGATTACAGTGCTCTGTTACGTAGCTAACAAGGCTTGTACGATTATCCGAGAACTCTCTTCGGCCGTCTCGCTCGCATAATCGTGAGTTACCGCGATGTGAGTTACCGCGATGTTAAGGATTATATTATCAGTTGACTGCGTAATTGATAAGAAGACACTTGCTTACTTATTTACTTATTTTATAATTTTTATTTCGATTTATTACTTTTATATTTTACAATCAATGCCTCTAGCTACTGTCCCATTGTGCGTTTGCTGACGGTGTAATAAAGAATATACTTACTTACTTACTTAGTCGCCCATCTTGGAGACTCTGTCGCGTGGATAACCATTTCCATGCTTACCCGTAGAACACCCGAACGAAACGCTCAGACAAAGCTGAAGCTTCATGTTAAGTTCGTATTTAGAAGCCTATAACTCAGAAGTTAAGTCCGGTATCGAAATTTAGATGCTTAAACAGAGGCGAGTTTACATGTAGGCGCACTAGGCGCGCGCCATAGGCCCCAAAATCTCGGAGGGTCCCCAAATAAATGGTTTTTTTTAATTATAAAATACAACATTGAACAAAATAACCACATTCCTTGAAATAGCTTCTATTAGTAATCATAATTACAGGGTCAATAGCACTCACAAAAAACGGCTTCAAGTTCAACTTCGTGCGTTTTTGCACATGATTGGCTACACACCACCAGAGCTTCAGACTCTCAATCTACAAGTTAAGAGGGGGCCCCCAAAATGTTTGCGCCTAGGGCCCCATTTTCCGTAAAAGCGCCGCTGTGACGTTCGAAAGGAGGTTATTAGGCAGAAACCAGAATCGTCGATAGTGTATTCGTAAAATGAATATTCGTTGGAGGAAGGAAAGCAGAAGGCTTCACGATTCGCTGATTAAAGAACTTCCTGGAGTTCTCTTCGATTGGATTACAAAGAATTCTTTTTCTCTGGATTTATTCAGAGTCTTTTAAGTTCTGCGAATGTGTTTCCGACAAGTTGTCTGAATCGACTGAGACGCGTTGAGTTATATTAAGCGTTGGATTTATCAAATAATCTTCGGCCTGGAGTACGTGTTTTCCGTGCTACAGGTTGCAAGGATAAATATCCATCTGCTGACCCAGATGTTGCTGTCCGCCATATTTGCAGTTGCCCTGGATTCGTTTAAATGATGTTTAACCCTCGAATGCCCAAGGGGGGGTCCGACCGGACCGCAGACCCGCTTTTCACGGATAACTTTAGAACGGCTACGAAATTGTAGAAATGCTTTTAGGACATCCTAAAGCATTCCATTGGGCTTCGTATGTTATATTTTGCGTGATTATACTACCACCCTGTAGCCCACAACCATAGCATATACCAAGGACACCCCCAAGATATGCGGCTGATGGTCATACTGGCATATAGTTTGCCAACCCAGAAAAAAATGTTTTAACGCACGTTATTGTGAAATACCATATATCAGTCGATTGCAAATTGAATTTGGATTATAACAAGCCAAATCCCGTTAAAATATTCCAATCCGTTCTCCAGACATCACAATGAAAACATTGGGGTCCGGTCGGACCCCCCCTCCCGTTGGGCATTCGTGTACCAAAAAATAGCTTGGGAACTCGAGGGTTAAATAAGATCTTCCTGCTTAAGAAAACAATAATTATGATTAGCTGTTCACGTCTCGTTTAATCTCACAAATAGAAAATGTTCTTACTGGTATTTGTGTTGAATCGTATTCCCTGACCCTTTTGTGTTTTAGTCCAATGCATAACACTCGACGTCAATAATACGAGAATCCTGTGTACATTATATAAATGCGTGTAGGCTATATTTACGCCGCTGCAGCCTAACCTCAGCACCCAAGTCGAGGTTGGCTGGCACACAGCTGAGATATCTCGAGCAAACTCTGATCTGCTATGTTTAGTTTTCAGAGTTGCCCAGTTCTGTTTACATTATATAGGCCTAATCTCTTGTATATGCTTATCATCTCCTTCGACCCATGGTAGCCTGATAATCTGTCGGATTTCAACTGATCGAACGCCTCGGCCATATGTTCGGTTATAAATATGTTGCAAGTAACCATGTTCTCATCCTTATAGCAGGTTCGTGCAGAGTTTTTTTCCAACTACATGCCGTGAGTTGTTGGTGTCTGCTTCTACTACTTCTATTGGACGATGAAATTGAAATAAACCCTGGTTCAGTTAGAATTATTCAGAGAAATTTAAGACTTTTCGGACATATCTGCAGAATGAAAGAGGACAGAAAAATTAAAACTTTGATTTTTGGAATAGTGGAAGGCACAAACAAAAGATGAAGACCTCACAGGGAATGGACAGATGACATTGAAGAATGGTGTGGAGCAAGTCTCCAGAAACTGAGCCACTCGGCACTGGACAGAACGGAGTGGAAAGACATTGTAAGGAAGGCATCAGACACCTACGGGCGTTGAGCCCATGGTTATTGAATGAATGAATGAAATCAGTTAGAATTCAGAGTCTAATTAATTTTTGGTCAGTTAAATAATTTTCTTTGTGAGCATTATTTACATATACTTGCTCTGAATGAGACCTGGCTGCAACCCAATGATACATCAGCATTCATTTCTGATCTGAGTCCCTCAACTGTTTCTATCCTGAATGAACCTCGCACCAGTGGTAGAGGTGGGGGCTTGCTTTTCTTTTCATATCATATCTCCAACTGCATAAGTTCACTTTGCCTATTCCAGCACCCAAGTCATTTGAAGTCTTGGCTGCTACTATCAATTCTTGTAACAAGCAAGTATTGTCTATATTTATCACCCACCATCCTTCTCATTGACTGAGTTTTTGAGTGAATTTCAGTCACTGCTTCAGCATTTGATTTCCTCTCCTTCTGAATTAGTTATTATGGGCGACTTTACTATCATGTAGATGTAGCTAATCACTGCTGTTTAGCATTTCTTGATTTTTTTGGAAGGGTTTGACATGCTACAGCTCATTATCTCTTCTACGTTCTATCGGGATCGCACTTTGGATGTCTTCTTCTAAGTCACTTCATTCTGTTACTTCTGTAGAATCATATTTTTCAGATCATTTCCGAAGCTAAGCTTAGAAGAAGTCAATTGGAGCGATGGTGGCGCCACACTCGTCTGTCTTCTGATAACAATATGTTTAGGCAACACTACAAACGTTTGCGAAACTTGTTTCATCTTCCAAATCTGCATACTTACCTAATTTAATTGCTGAACGTTCTGCATCACCAAAAACATTGTGGTTGGCCTTAAAGCAATTGTTACACCGGATGAATTTACATAATTTATGTCTCCTGCTGTGTCCTTAGGTGCCCATGATCTTGCAAGTAAATTCTTGACCTTTCTTGCAGACAAACTGCCAGTTTGTCAGTTCCTTTGCACTATAAAAATTCCTCAATTCAAATTTTACACCTCCTGTCATGGATTACTTTCTGCCAACTACTCTGGAAGAGGTTCGAGCACTTATCTTTTCCTCGCTTAACAAAATCTGTCTCCTTGAAACCCTTCCTACATGGTTTCTGAATGAATGCTTTGATGTTCCACAGGGTGCAACCATTTTACGATTATCAATTTGTCTTGGCACTCCACAGCAACTTAACAAATTTTGTGAGCTTAAGTCATTGAAACTGCGTGACTCAATTGTTGAACTGGCATACGCTGTTCTTAACTTATGTCTCACTGGCCATTTAAACAGTATTTGTAAGTCATCATAGTTTTATGTACGTTCGTGACATAGACAGATTCAGGCGTTATGTGCCTATCAAAGAGTTCTGAACTCTGCAGTTTCAGAACTCTCTGAACTCTCTGCAGCAAAGGTAACTCTTGAAAATGCATTTCTTTGCAGTCGCTCGCTTCTTAGTAGTATCAATAAGTCAAATGTGCTGAAGCTGCAGAGAGTTCAGAATTCTTTGTCTACAGCCATTATACTATTACATCCAAATATGAACATATAACCCCTGTGCCTAAATCTTTGCACTGGCTTCCTGTTCTGTTCAGCCGATCGATCCGAGAGGCTTGACTACCTGCCTTTCAGAAACACCATCTCTGTTTCACCCTTCTGTATCATCGCCCTCAGGCTTTCCACTCCAGACTAAAGTCTCTCCTCTTCAAAAATTCCTACTTGACACTTGACACTTGTTTATTTGGTAACCAAACTTTTACAGATAAAAGCAGAAGCATGCATTATGATATTCCAAAGTCTGGCTACACAGGAGGCCCAAAAGGGGTCAAGTGACCCCGCTACCAGGGCCACCTGGGTAGTAGTACAGTAAGTAGAAAGCAGTCAATCATCCATCATTCTTAACTCAGTGCTTAATTAAAGCCTGTAAGTATAATTATCATTATACAATGTTTTCATTGTTCTTAACAAATACTTAACTAACGCCAAGATCACAAAACCTGTGATTAATCCTGTGAATATTTATAATAATTCAGTGGAATAAACATTTAAAGAAGACCTCAGCTTATTCACGAGCAGTTGCCGACATACATACTTTCATGCTAGAGTAGCATATACACACTTATACCCACTTGCACTCAAGCGCTTCAACCTACTTATACACCTGAAAGCACTCATACCCTTTCACAGCCCTATATATATATGCATATATGCATGCGTGTCAACAAACATACATACACTCTCACATACATACACTCTCACATACATAGACTCACCACGCATACAAACACTTAAACATACATACATACATAGAAACATACAGATTAGCACATGTCCACACACCATCCCATAAACATACATACTGAAATACCAAATTGATTACACAATCTGCAGAGGAGTAAATTATCCCTTCTGTAAAAATCATTAATTCATAAAATGTGTCATGCCAGTACATCCGTATGATGTATTAAACAGTGCATTAAATATGCAATAAGATAGAAGCCACCCAATGAAATCCTTAAGAGATTATCTAATCCTGATCCATACTGTCCTCTGCCTTCCAATCTCTGTCATCCGAAACAGAATCTGCCTGATCAGTTCCACTGCCTTCTTCTCCCTCTCTGGTCTTTTGCAACCGGACTTCGATCTCCATTTGATATATCAGAAGGACCCCTCTGACATTTAACTTGAGGTAGTTCTTCAGAAATGTGTAGATTACTATTAAAATTGGGAGTACGTGTTCGATTCTGCTCTATAATAGCGGTTACTTTGTAAGTTCTTTGCAAGTCTTTCACTTACAGTTATTTCCTGCCTCAAAATCAGATCCTGAGCTATGAACCCACAACTTTAAAAGTAGATACGTCACTTCATAAGCGAGATCCGCCTGTAAGATGCTTCTGGTTTCGAATTTTATGATGTCATCATTGTCTACAGATCTCTGGAAAAGGCGATAAAGAAATTGTGAAAAAAGTAGTAAATGTTTTTTATTAGAATAATCGACGACTAAATGCATCATCGTCTTTTACGCATTTTATGTTTTATCCGAAGAGCGAATAACGAGTATCGCTTAGAGATTCGCCAAATAGGCTTAGGTTTTAAAATATAAAATAATTGTTCTATTACCTGCGAATAATGAATTTCACCACTGGATGTAACTGAACGATCAGTGGTGCGCAAGTCAGCGAATTATGCCTAACTGCTGCAATGCATATTGTTTATTCTTTTGCTATAGCTTAATTTAAAATGTTGACAGCCTAGAACTCTGTTTAACCACGTGATTTTATCGTGCACATAATTATAACAGGCGCTGTTTGCAGTATAGTAAATTCTTGCATGTGATATTGCATTATATAGGTCAGAACTGCATTTTGCAGAAGTGGGACAACAACTAATACGAACCGCATTTAGAAGAGAAGGATCTTCGGCTCAGTTAGATGAACAAGCATCATTTCATCGTTTTATTGACGACAATATATGGGACAAAGTCAATTACAGCGAGTCTTTTATGGTGCCACTTTGAAAGCCATCTGATAAGATCTGTATAAACATTTATAGCGCATTGACGAAGCAAAGGATCCTTCGGAACGCTTAATTGCAGGATGTCTAGTAGGGTGGAGTGAAAATGGCAAAAAAAAATTTTTTTAACCCTTATAGGGTCACGATATTTCTCAACCGATTTTGGTCACCGGGGGGTAAAAAAAATACCCCAACTGTGATTCGCATGATTCCTATGATAAACTCTGATTTTCAAGTATAAAACCACAGTATAAATACTAAATGCATAAATACATGCATATATATACATACATGTATGTACATGCATACCTACACAGCTACATACATACATGTATGTGCATACATACATACACACGCACACACATACAAATAGGTACATGTATATATACATACACACTTTGTCTTTGATATGTATGTTTGTGTGTACGTGCTTATGTATGTAATACACACAATGTCATGTATGTATATGCTTACATACATACATACATACATTCATGCATACATGCATGCATGCATATATGCATGAATGCATGGGGGGTTCAAGACAAATTGACGTCAACAATAATTTTTATCAGAACGCATGTATGTTTTATGTATGTATGTTGTATGTATCTACGTGTGCATACAGGTTTGTATGTATACATTTGTGTATGTATGTATGTATGTATGTATGTATGTATGTACGTACATGTATGTATGTATGTGTGTATGTATATGTTTATGTACGTACATGTATCTATGTATGTATATATGTACGTGTGTATGTATGTATGTATGTATGTATGTATGTGCATACATGCATGTATGTATGTATGGATGTATGTATGCATATATGTACATGTATATTTTTATGTATGTATGCATGTATATGTGTATTTACGTACATGTCTCTATGTATGTATATATGCACGTGTGTACGTATGTGTGTACATACATGTATGTATGTATGTATGTATGTATGTATGTATGTATGTATGTATGTATGTACGTGTGTATGTATGTGTGTATATAATTTATGTACGTGTGTATGTATGTATGTATTTACATGTATGTATGTATGTATGTACGTACATACGTGTGTATGTATGTTTGTATATATGTATGTACGTGTGCATGTATGTATGTATGTACGTGTGTTTTTATGTATGTGTGTATGTTTGTATATATGTATGTAGGTATGTATGTATGTTGTAGCTATGTATATTCCGGCGGATCCCCGGGATAGCGGACCGGAACCTGTGTAAAGCATGCATAATGTTATGTTTATAAATTCCTGAGTAAAATAGCTACGACGTGGTGCATTTTCGTACTTTATAGCTGATTTGGGTGCATGACTAACTAATGAAACTGGATGCATTCTGTGGATGAAACATGTTTAGGAAAAGTCATAGAAGCGATTTCTTCAACTATTTTCAGGGATTAAAATTTCCGTGAAAAACCGATGTGGGGGTATTTTTTTACCCCCCGGTGACCCTATAAGGGTTAAGCAAACGTTTTCCAATAGCGATGGAAAGTTGCCAGCATGTGAGTGTAATTAGTGCTCAAAATATTGTTGATTTTGCTTTGCGTCTTCTGCCCTCTACCGACGGTTTTATATTTACCATATTAAATTCTTTGAATAACGTCAATGTGGTGCATTATTTTTCTTTTTCTTCAACTGACTGTCGTCGAACTGTTACAATTCATGAAATGCACATTAAAATCAGTTGCGGAAATTGCCTCTGGTGTGTTACAGGGTAATATAATTGTAACCAGGGGCGTAACTTTGGTCTAAAAAGTGGGGGGTACCAATTTCTTACATGAAGGAAGCAAGGCGTTGACTACGATCTCTGGGAAGGCAAAATAATAAAATATTGATTGGCATCGTTCATAAAGTGGGGGGGGGGGGGTACGGTACCCCAGCAGAAAGAATGGGGTGGGGTACGGTTACCCCTCGTTCCTCCGACAAATTACGCCTATGATTGTAACGCCTAATGAATGCCGCGACATTACTGAAAGGAAGAAAATTAGGAGAGAACGAAAGAAAGACCCGAAGCTCTGTCCAAGCAGGATGCGCCAGTGTACGACTGTGAGTGTTGAGGGGATTTTCCAGAGAGTAATCTAAAAGAGGTCCGAGTCTGGTTTGGGGGGGGGTGCAGATCAAGAGAGGAAGCAGAGCAGCTGTGAAGGGGGTGTTATTTAGGGCGAGGAGAATTGGAAGGCAGAGGATCAAATGAGTCAGGGTAGGAGTAGGCCATACTTGAAAAGGTGAGACTTCAGTTTGGGGTGGAAAGCCCGGAGATAGAGAGAGGAACATGAGGAGAAAGATGGAGGACGGGTTGGAATGATGATGGAGGAACCAAGAATCTGCGGAATTCAAGGGGGAGATCGTTCCAGAGGCGTGGTGCTCTGTTGGATTTGACTGGGTTGGAGAACTTGGGATGAGTTGTGACCGGATATCGAGA
Organism: Allolobophora icterica; assembly: GCA_963556255.1. Taxonomy (NCBI): domain Eukaryota; kingdom Metazoa; phylum Annelida; class Clitellata; order Crassiclitellata; family Lumbricidae; genus Allolobophora; species Allolobophora icterica. Next base: position 3,545,746 of record OY744610.1, on the reverse strand, counting down.
AAGACTGAAATAGGAGGAGGATCGGGTGGAGCGGGTTGCCTGGATGGTGAAGAGACCGCGGAGGTACTTGGGCTGGATATATCGTAGGGAGTTATAGGTTAGTGATAGGACTTTGAAGTGGATTCACTCTGGGATTTTTAGCCAATGTGGAGATTTGACTTTTGGATAAGTTGCAGACGCTTGATTTTGGTGGATTCAAGATTGAGGAAGAGGGAATTGCTGTAATCAATGAACAATAGAGGTAACAATGGTAGAGGCAGTTTTAAGGTCGATCTTGGGCCGGATGCGACGGTCACAAATGTGTCTGAAGCAGGAGCGCGAGAGGTTTGAGATGTGGTTAGAGAAGGAGAGGTGTGGGTCACAAGTAATGGACTGGAGGGGGGGGTCCGATGTGAAAGGTAGGAAGCGATGAGTTAGTCGATGGGTGTATGGAAGGGTTAGGCTTTTCTTGATATGATCAGGAAGACCTAGGATTATGAATTCTGTTTTGGAAAGGTTAAGGCAGAGGAGATTGGATGACATCCATTGCGAAATTAGGTTAATCACGTTGAAATATTGCATCGACGATAGAGGGCAGAAGATGTCATTTGAAATTTAAAATATTTTGTGTGTTTCTTACTCTACCTAAGTTGCAACTTTTGTCCACTATTGGAATTCATTTATTTAAAAATCATTTTTTCACTCCACCCTAATGTCTAGTCGTCATCAGTTTATGCAGAGGCGTAGCGACCGCCCTCCGTACCCTCCGACAGGAGGGGCCCCGCAAGGAAGAGGGCCCCTAAAAGTGGCAAAAATAACCGTGAACAAGGCTCGAAAGGAACCGCTTTGCGTAAATACGGAAATGGAATACATGTACACTGTAGGGCGTAGGCCTATGTACACATAATATGAACCATGACATATTGCATATTACCGCCTTCCAGTTTCCGCATTGTAAGGGGTCCCGGACGTATGTTCGGAGGGGGCCGCGTTCTTTGTTGCTACGACTCTGAGTTTATGCAGGGCTGAAGTGAGCGACATCCAATCACCTCCCTCCCCTTCCCTCTTTCCTTCTCCCTCTCCTCTTCTCTCTCCTTCCACCACATGCGAATCTAGCATGCTTTGTCAGCTACCGTAATGTCATTCGCAGATCACAAAGTACACGTTTACATTTAAGGACGTAGCCAGACTTAAATTCAAGAGGAGGCAAATCCAGGAGACATCCAGGTGTAGTAGGGGTTTGGAGGTATAACCTAAGGAAAATTTTTGAAATCTAAAGAAGCAAGAGGAGGCAACGAACCAATAAATATCAGAGATATGAGACGTGACTTTTTGTGGCGCTGCGATATTGTTGGAGATTTAATTTACACTAAAACCGAGTGACGCCTTGTGGTTTCAACAGAAAGCGCTAGAAAAATCGTAAGAAGTTTCCAGTCACGAAAACCAAACACGAGAAACCGTATGTGGCCACAGATAAATTACTTACTAACGATCTTGACCTATGCTATATAGTAATAAATACACATATATATGGATAATGCTATGTATATATATATATATACGGATGTATGTTTGTTTATTTACTTTAGCAGATCTGTTTAACAGACGTTGTACACCAGAGTGCTGTTTGGCAGCTGGTTTAATAAAGAATATACTTGCTTACTTTTTTTAATTTTTTTATTTCGCATATTTCTATAGCGCCTCCTCAAGTCTACTACTACTCAGAAGTGCTCCCGACTACAGCATTGGTATACTGTGTCGGAGTTTTCACGCCGAAGCGCCACGAGCAATCGCAAGTGAAGGACTTGCCCAAGGTCCGTACGCAGCGGCTAGAGTGGGATTCGAACCTCCAACCCGAAGGTCACAAGGCGCCGAACTTACCACTGAGCCACCACGCCCCACTTACTTACTTACTTACTTACTTAATTGCGGCTGTGATATACGAAAAAGGTGTTCAAATTTGTTGGACCAATATATCGACTGCCCGCGATGGCTCAGTTGGTAGAGCGGAGGACTGTAGTGGTAAACTTAGAAATCCGTAGGTCGGTGGTTCAAACCCGCCTTGTGGGATCGTGTTTTAAATATTTTTATTTTAATATTTCACAGATAGGCATTGTATCGGCATTTATCTATATTTAATAAATTACAATGAATCAAATAAATAGCATAACTAAATTTAAATAAATTGAACTTTAGAATTTAAATTATATGTTCTCAACTGAATAATGATTGTATCTGCAGTTTCATATAATTATAAGCTTATCTCTGCCTTTTTGATCTTTTTCCATAACGCTTTATATTCGTAACCTTAATCATAACTATAAATTTTATAAAGCGCTACTATAAAGTTAAGCACCGGGCACCAGCTTATTCACGAGCGCTGCGTCGTGTCAGAAGGGTTGTTCAGAGATGTCCGGTTTAAGTCCGATTGCCAAACAGACGAGAGAGAGAGAGAGAGAGAGAGAGAGAGAGAGAGAGAGAGAGAGAGAGAGAGAGAGAGAGAGAGAGAGAGAGAGAGAGAGAGAGAGAGAGAGAGAGAGAGGAGGCAAAGAAGATGATGATTTGGTGATTGTGGAAATTCAAATGCGCAAACTTTTGTCCCTTCGATCTGTCACTAATAATGGTTAGGATGAATTTGGCCTCTGACTAGAGTTTCATTCGCTTCAAAAACACGACCAGCGCTTAGATGGACTCCAAGAGTTTAACAATAGACGAGTGGCTGAAATACACAACAACCTGGCGATTGATTAGTAGTTTCCATTGTTATTCCACTTTATGGCTGATAGGGCCTTTGACGTCGAACTCATCGTACCTACTGCAAGGTTTTGACGGGGTCCAGCGATTAAACGCAGTTGACAAATATATTGCTTGGGATGATAACGTTTTAAAGGTGTTTAAAAGGAGAATTGCATTAAGTTTAACCAATTTTGAACAACATCCTATGGCATCGATGGGACGTCACCTCGATCAGAAATTCTTTGTACAGTTCTTCCAGCGTGGAAAGACCATTAATAAGAATCGAAGATTCACTGAGCTCCGTTTGTTTGTGGTGTTTGCATATATAATCAAAGTATATCTTTCGGCGATGTAGAACAGTCTTTCCTGGTTAGGATGTTGTATTTGAAATAAACTGGAAATTGTAGGCAAACTATTTATTTGCATTTACATGTAATGTACACAATAGTGCGTTTTGTCAACTGGTTAAAATAAAGATTATACATACTTCCTTACTTACTAACATCACATAGGCTAGCTTTTCTCTGATTTGGTTTAATTCATTTGAGCGGCGCCATATAATTAACTAATTACATAACATTCAATTGTTTAACGACATCTTCTGGCAACAAAGTCCATTGACGTCGAACAAAAATTATTTTATGTAATATACCAAACTAATATGTGACTTGCTCTGGCAAAAGGAGGCTGTTGTCAAAACATTTAGTGGGTATATTTTGGGCTTAAAATGATAAATAATAATTTCTGTTTAAAATGTTGAAAAAATTACTATTCTATCTTTATTGGTTCCAGAAATATGAATTTTAGAATGTTTTCGTACTTAGAAGTACAATTTCGAGAAAAACCCATTCTTATATTGCACCGAATAAGAACGTTTTAAAGGTATCTAAACAGAATGTTCATTTTTAAGCGGCTGCATTTTTTAATACAGCGTTGCTAAAAACCGTTTTAAAAGTGTCTAAGGGTAGGTCGGTATTTCTGTATAAGGATACTGTGTCATTACAAGGATGATTACCGTCGCCCTCCTCCTCTTTCCAGTCTTGGGACTTGCGATATCAGACTACGGGCAGTAGAGGGGTGTCTAAATGGACGATTTCAACATTTGCTTCTCGGCCTCAGCGGCCAGAATCTTACCTTCGAACCAGTTCCTCGTTCTTCTGAGTTCTCGTAGAACTTGAGCTGAGCACAGGAGTGGCATTCGAAGGCGGTTGGACCAGATCAGTTGAGGTAGAGTGGATGGCAGTCGAAGCACTGGTCTTCACTTGGGTACGAATGGGACAAACACCTGTCGACGCAGTTACCGTGCTCTGCGTAATGTGATTTGAATATGCATTTCCATTATGAATATGCAATAAGGCGCTCGTGATGATGATGATGATGATGATGATGATAATTGTCATGATGACAACTAAGGACCATAGGTTCCGTTAGAGTCCAAAAAAATTAACATAATTTCCTTACTTCTGGTCACTTTGAGGACATCCTGACCTAGAATTTCCAACTGCGATCACACCGGGCGTATATATGACATAACACATAAGAGCTTCAATCCACATAACGACGAAATAATATCTCATTAGTCTTGCAACAGCCGGTCTAATTCTGCTTAAGCCGCCTAAAACGATGAACGTATCGGACGGACGTCCTATATTGTCAGTGGTGGACTGGAGTGTCAAAACGGCCCGGGAAAAAATCAAAAGCGGCCCTATCCGACATTTATTTTTCTTGGGGAGTTATTTTCAGCCAAGGTAACTGGTTACCTTACGACGGAATAGTCATAACACAACAATAAATCGCAAACCTAATTTACATCAGACATAAAATATTAAGAATGCATTTAAAGTTATAAATCGATTTATCATGTCGACCCACCGAAATGATGGGTATCGTTTAAGCAACTTCTTTAAGCTGGGTGCCATTTCAGACACATGATATATAATTGTGTCATTACATAGTTCACTTAAAACATCGGTTTCTACCGACATGAGCAAAAATGCTTCAAGATTTGTAGAAGACAACGAGCTTAGCAAGCGATTTTTAATGTACTTCAGTTTTGAGAAAGATCTCTCACACGCTACTTGGGTAGAGGACAGAGTCAGTAAGAGACCATCCATATAGTACGTACGCAAAAATCTGGAAACATTGGACCCTTCCCTTCCCTATACGCACACGTACTTTTTTCCACCCTCACCTGCTTACGTACGCTTGACGCACCTCGCCCTCAAAGACCAGCTGCAGAATATGTCAGTACGACAGGTCCAGGCAGCGGCTGTCTGCACTTTAGGCCAGATTGAAGGACGAGTGATCCATGGACTCACTGCTGAGCTGTGTGATAGTTTAATAATAGCCTAGCGTTCAGAGGTAAGGACCGTAAGGTGGCATACAAGTAGCACCTCTACTTACCCTGGTAGTACCTGATAACTGAAAAGACTGAACTCTGGCTCACTTGAAGGCAAATCAATTTGAAGGCCAATATAGACAAATTATAGGTTCCTTCGCCCCGTTTCCTATGCGTACGTACATTATTAGTTGACCCAAGCACATGCATTTGAGTTAACCCACCTCCACCCTCCATGCGTACGTACTATATGGATGGCCCCTAAGAGTTATATGCACAAAATAGGTGCCTGCAAGTCTGACCAAAGAAACTGTATTTATGTAACACAGAAAAGCAGCAAACAGGACTTTTTTGCAATATTTGCATTTCGTAAGTTCGTCACTCTTATGCCCAACTTGGTCGTCCCAGAGTTCATGTGGAGAATCTTCATTGACGCTCTCCTCTACCTAATAGTCGAACATTTAGTGACGGTCTCTTTGCCTTGAGTAACTTTAAATAAATCGACTACATTTTGGCACTTAGCTCCATCTTTAGCAAGAATTTTTAGTTTCTTATCTCTTACCTTTTCCGCACATCTTTACATTTACGTTTCAAATTTAGATCACTCATAATCGTAAATTTTTAATTAATTTATTAACCAATAATAATAAAAGAATCTTCGTCAAAGACAAACTTAGCGGAAGTAGAACTTCGTTCTAAGATTCAACTGTTAATTATATAAGTCTGCCTTCTCAGGCCCGCCGAGAGGGGGCAGGGGGGCAAATGCCCAGGGCCCGGAAAATTTTGGGGGCCCGGCCGTTCGGGCTCGCAATCAACTTATAAAAAATATTATAATCAGTTATACAAAGTTTGTGATTTATGCCTTTTAAATATAATACTACTGAATAAAATCGTAGATGTATACATACATACATAGTATCGTACGGTCGTACCCGCACTTTTTTATTTCAATTTATTTTTCCCCCAATTTTCTCATAAGGTCTAAAGATAGTTTAGGGGCCGTAGCTGCACTGCCTATGGGCCCGGAATTTCTGTCGTCAGCCCTATGCCTTCTAGCGAATAAAAAATAACGCCGTCATAAATACCATAGAAATTATTATAAATAATATAGCCGATTTTTAGACATTGTGTCTAAGAACTTAGAAGCGGCCCAAATTTCACCGACCCTGGCGGCCCACCGGGATTTTTCCCGGTGTCCCGGTGGGCCACTCCACCCCTGTATATTGTTCATTGTACTATGCTTAGCGCTTGGCGCTTATCCATACGTCCGACCATAACGTAATTATGGACGTATGCACTTCACAATAAATTGGAATTTGACTTACGCGTAGCCCGAAAATTTTGGACGTTTTTGGACATTTTGTTACGGATGTAAAAACCGCCAATTGGGCGTTGACGGAAACACTGACTATGGTGATAATAATGATGAGGTAGATGATGGCAACAATGATTGTAAAAGATATTCATGATTGCTATGATAATTCTGATGATGACAACTATGAAGACAACAATGATGATCATGATGATAACTCTGATGATAATGATTATGATGATGATGATTGTGACGATGATGATGATGATGATGATGATGATGACGACGACGACGACGACGACGACGACGACGACGACGACGACGACGACGACGACGACGACGACGACGATGATGATGATGATGATGATGATGATGATGATGATGATGATGATGATGATGATGATGATGATGATGACGACGACTATGACGATAACAACAATGACAGATGTTTAAGGTGCAAAAACACTGTTACTAAAATAATCATCTACCTTAACTCCATTCGGCTCCTTCTCACTTCCATCCGGAGGTCGGAAGTGGGCACACGTGGCTCCATCAAGTAGAAACCTGAGTACCGTCCTCCGATCGCAGGAAAAGGGCCACGAGCTGCAGGCCCTGGAGCCAAGGCCTTCGCAGGGACCAGCAGCATTCTCCAGGCTGAGAACAGTGCAGTCAGTGCAGAGGCCGGCCTCATCTTCACCTTCGTTGTTCTTCTTCATATCTTCGGATTCACGGAAAGTGAGTGAAAGCTTAAAGTCAAGAGTTTATATCTTAAAATGTGCTACATAAATCCAAAGAATGAGTGAGTGAGTGAGTTAGCAAACGAATGCTGGAGTGAGTGAGTGAGTTAGCTAGTGACTGAGCGTTCGTAATGGACTTCATAGGTGAATTTTAGTAAATTTTATGTGGAATTCGTACACAATTGATGAGGTGGAAAAATCATTTTGTGCCAGCTTTAATGTATTGCATGGGAGAATTAATGCACATTATAATTATATTAATGCATTTCACGCAAGCATTCGTGTACTTAATGAATCTCTCTTGAGAATTATAATAATCTGTGTATTTTATATATGAATGATAAATTATTTCTTTTATGAATTATCAATATATGGGTCATTATCCGAAAAGTGCAGAATCGATGTCCCATGCTGGTTTTTTGAGTTTTTTAGATAATTTCTTCAAATGTTTTTTGCCTATCCTTCAAAGAATGAGCAGATTAACATTTCCCATCATTGTTTTAGCTGCTAGATTTTGTAAATTTTGAAAAAAATTACTAAATGTATACAAAATATCATTACCATCCAATGTCCGAGACGGTGTACAATGCATTAAATTAAGCTTTTACGCAAATTTATTCCATTACAACCTGTAACAAAGGTATATTATTTTGATTAATTGGTACCTATCATATGCAATAGTTAAACATTTAGACTCATTTTCATAATATTTATTTCTTTTTGGACCTATTTAAACTTGTCCATAGAAATAAGCATCATAGCCATCCCAATTTTTGGGAAGCCTATAACTTTTACAGAACATGCTTACTTACTAAACGAAAATCATCAAGAACGAGATATTGTCAACTATTAATGGAATCACACAGATTTGTGTTGAAATTCCTAATATTTTATTTTTAATTTAAGTTTGTGTGTTCCAAATTACAAGAAAAGTAAATTTCTGCTTCATTACCATCTAGTGTTGTATTTCCTGGTTTAGGTAGACTACAACATTGACAACTTGTTTTATTTGTCGCTTTTGTTGAACTGATTGAAATTACTTATCTGATGGAGTAATTCACGTGAAAATGTTTGACGGCTGTTTTAAATTTCATCATTTTGTCATTACCATTCGCGGTTGTTTTTCATCATTACCATCCGAATTCATCAGATTTTTGCTATTTTCTCATGACAGTCGCATCTTGTCTCGGATGGTAATGACGCATTGCTCAGAGTGAATTACATGTATTGTTTGTGAATTATTTGATATAAAAATAAATTGAAGTAATTAGAATTTACTATCAACTCTTAAAATGTTGTTCAACTTGTATCTAATGCATATAACATACAGTTATAGCTAATGCTGCACAGATTTTTTTCTGCAGCTGAAAATTATATTTCTTTTTTTAAATAATTTAGAAAAATGTCTTAATTTCTTGACACCAGACTAATATATTGTGTGAAGGAAAGGCCTATTGTATTCCTACTTAATGCTGGCATCATCTACTTTTAAGAAATTGCCATTTTATATGCACCAAAGGAATATTTCAGGTTCCCGCGATTAAATATGATTACACAAAAAGGGCGGATTTCAATGAAAAAAGAGGAGTTTTGACTTAATAATTTCTGAAAAAAATTAACTTGTGATTAAAAATATAGTGGATTTCTTTCAAATTAGTTAAATTTAACTATGTACATGACTAAAAAAAACACTTGCAACCAATTGTGGGGAAAAAATTTTTTCTATTTTTCGGAGACGAAATTTGTAACATTTCGGATAATGACCCATATATCTCCTGTGAAATAGCAATGCATTAATTCCTTTTGCGAATTATTACTGAATTTTCTTGTGAATATTAATGCATTCCGTGTACGAATTGTAATGTATTTCTTCTGTGAAATTTAATGCAGCGCGCATTTGAATTACCGTTAATGCAGGAATAATAATTCATTCTTAATTGTCCTATGCTTTATTAATGCATTCTAGTCACTGCCATCGATATGAGAGAGGACGGGGCTTTGAACGGCAACAGCTCGCAGAGTTTCACATACAACCAGTCAACCATGTCTTTGTTGGCGATTGACGGAGACACGTCAACCGTCAATTGTGCCAAAACCGACTACGAGTAGAGTCCGTGGTTGACTGTTGACCAAGGTTCGATGATCTATGTCTACCAGATCACGATCGTTTATGGAGGGAGCATGGCAGGTTGAGTTAGCGCATTTGATGTATATTTAGTTATGCCTTATATTAACTAAGGATTTACTAAATCTTTATCTAATGGCTTTATGGCACCATAATATAGCGTAGTTTGACACCAATTTAAAGGTGTTTAACGATGAGTACTTTGCGCAAGCAGCGGTTGAGCTAATAGAATACAGTGTCCCATCCCTACATAACTCAGGTTAACGATATTTTAAAGGTGTTTAAAGATACCGCACTGTCCAATTGGCCTTCTGTCCCTTGCCTATATCATTATTTCATTTTTAAAGGTGTTTAACATTAAAGAATTGCACTTTAAAAAGATCAAGATGAAAAATAAAACATGAAACAACCAATTGTTTATTATTATAATTTCAAAGTTTATCGTCGCCATAATTATGACATCAATGGCCGTTGACGACATTTCAGAAATGCAATTCAAAGAAAACAAGAAACTTATAGGTCTGCCTTTCAAAATACACAAGTAAATAAAATGCGCGTAGGCCTATATATATTACACATGCAATCATACGTAGAAGCATACATACATACTTACCTAAGAGTATAGTTGGAGGCTAGCGCGTATAAATTGATTCGTGTGAGCGGTAGTTTGAAGCATTCCCATAGTCATCATCATCGTCATCATCATCATCATGATGATCGTCATCATCTTTGTCGTCATCATAACTGTCATCGTCATTATCATCATCATCGTCATCGTCATAGTGCAAGTAGCAGTGGTGGAAGTTGTAATAGCAATAGTGTAATAATAATCATAATTCAATCCAGAGCTGATACTGACGCCATTTTCCATCTGTAAAATGTCAAAGCCCAAGGAGAAGAAAAACAGAGATGCTAGCACACATGTTGTTGCAGATGATGTCGTCAGCTTCGAAACAGAGCACAAGGGCCTTCGTCTGTTCTGCTCATTCGCTTATGACATTTCGTTCTCAGCTTCAGACTTCCCTGTTTAAAATCGCTCATCCTCCATATGTTGCCTCTCTGTCTTCCAGATTGCTCTTCTGCATTACGGCTTGGCTTTGGTACTCCACCGGTTGATGTCATGTGCATCAGACACCAGCGCAATAGAAGTAACCAATGACAGTTACACCGATATAGCCTCTTGCTGTCTCGGCAGCTAATCGACAACTGGATAAATTTCCACTACCATTACTGGGACAAAGACGTACTGTGAGCTTCACCTGACTCAGATTCCCATTTCCTGCCTGCATTAACCTGCACCTGTTCAAGGCAGCTGGATACGCATGCGTGCAGTTCCTTTGAAGGACAATTGAAGGCTGTATTGATTGTCGAGATACACTTATAATGAAGGATGATGGTCGGATGATAATAGGAGACCGTTACAGTTGAGAGCATTTCGGTTGCGGCTCACTGGATGGTCGGTCAGGCGTGAAATAGACGGAAGAAAACGCACGGTAGCTGAATGAGCTCTTTATTCAACGATGAACGTCGTAGACAATCATCTGAATAATTATACGATAGTGGTCTGATTAACATTATGGTTAATCTGTTACAGTTGAACGGCAACAAAGAAAATTTCAATGTTGCCTATTCTCAAGGTTTAGACTTTTATTTGGCCTATTTGGTCGTATAGAAACAAAGTGTAGCTGACTAAAATGACCTGCTTAGCGATAGAGTATAGATCAAACCACCCACGTGCCACATGCGTCTCTCAATCTCTCTTTCTCTGTCTGTCTGTCTTTCAGTCTATATATCTATCTATCTATCTATCTATCTATCTATCTATCTATCTATCTATCTGTCTGTCTGTCTGTCTGTCTGTCTGTCTGTCTGTCTGTCTGTCTGTCTGTCTGTCTGTCTGTCTGTCTGTCTGTCTGTCTGTCTGTCTGTCTGTCTGTCTGTCTGTCTGTCTGTCTGTCTGTCTGTCTGTCTGTCTGTCTGTCTGTCTGTCTATCTATCTATCTATCTATCTATCTATCTATCTATCTATCTATCTATCTATCTATCTATCTATCTATCTATCTATCTATCTATCTATCTATCTATCTATCTATCTATCTATCTAATCTGTCTGTCTGTCTGTCTGTCTGTCTGTCTGTCTGTCTATCTATCTATCTATCTATCTATCTATCTATCTATCTATCTATCTATCTATCTATCTATCTATCTATCTATCTATCTATCTATCTATCACCTTGTCACCTTGTGCTGTCAGCTCGTGGAGCTCTAGCGATCGTCCTGGTGAACACACTCCATCTATCTATCGGGAACTAATAAGGAGCAGAATATACAGTAAATTAGGCAATACAACGTAGATTGTGACGTTGTCCAGAGTGAAAAGAGTGATTAGAGTATGCTTCAGAATATTGTCTCACTGATTCTTTATTCTCATTATTACAGAGTTTAACTGCAATGTTGAACGAATTAGAGTAAAGTCTAATTGGCGGTGCACTGAATTAAGATACTCGATTCTGTAAATTACTATTTATTCGATTAATCTTAAAACTAGATGAGCCTAAGCTGGCGGTCCAAATATTCCAGTCATTAAAGTCTAATAAGGCAACAAAGAACTGCCCTGTCAGCATGCACAAATGGAACCAATAGAAGACCCATACTCCCAGGTCATTCTCCTATCTCGACTGTTAATTTCACCTCTCCTCCTCTTGATCTCTCCTCCGCTGCTTTTCAGTCACGACATGAAGCAGAACTCCTCAAACTATAATATTCTGATGCTAATTCTGCGCCACCACACGACCACCACCATCACCGATTACCACCGTAGCACTCTGCTGTCTCTTCGGTTTGACCTCCCGGACTCTGACCTGGCAGTGGAACGGACAAGGTGGACATGGCTATTGCGGAATTGATTTGATTGATCGCCGGTGAATAAGCTGGTCTCAATCTTATGTGGCTTTTGTGTGGCACTGAGAAATTTCGGAGATTTACATTACATTTACATACATGTATGGGTCCAGGAGTTTCGTAGCTGATGGCCTGTCTGTCTGTCTGTCTGTCTGTCTGTCTGAAAACCCATGGCACCTGCAACCACCAGTAGTCGATCGATTTAGAATAGAACCTGGAAACAACGCTTCTTGAAGTGCATCTAATTGACTAATTGAGTCCACGACTGACTAGGTTGTAAGAACAATAAAAGTAAAATATATATTTAATAAAATAACAATAGGGCATTGTGTGGATCCCATTAAATGTGCACGGGCATTCAAGCTGAAAGAGTAGGCAATAAAGAAGTATGATTTTCTACCTGCTCTCACAGACATTCTGTCATAGAATTGCTATAGCTCAATCTTAACTGTGTTTGTAACAGACATCCGATAGCTTTCGAATCTTACAGGTATTCTTTAAAGGCGAATTATTTTTTAATAATAAACATAAAGAGAAATACTCTATAATTATTTTATACTCAATGAAGATAGATACGATTCAGTTACCGGCTAAATTGTACAATCCCACGGATGGTAAAGCGACAAAAGCAGTAGAAGAATATAGTCACCCACTATAATTGCTGCTAAGGTCCTTTCAAGATAGATTCCTTCGGAGTCTTAAAAATTTAGTACCAAAATAATAATGTTATGTAAACAGCCAAAATGGTTTAATGAGTAATTGTTAATTTATATTATTAACCTGTATACATTAAGTCTTTACGACATAGGGGCCTAAGTAATAAAATTTTTCTATCAAAGCAGTATATCACAAGTAAGAAAGTGTTATCCATACTGACAACAAGCAAATATTTTAAATTGTCTACGACAGCACGCATAGGCGTAGACTCTGGGGGTCAGCCGGGGCACGTTCCCCCCAATAATTGAGGAGCCGGGGCAATGCCCCCAATATTCGAGAGGAGTATTTCTTCAAATATTAAAATATTATGTTTCAATATAGACAAATTTCTTCAGAAACAGAAAAGCAGAGACAAAGAACTGAAATACAATCAGAAATTCATAATGAAAACAAAGATTTATTTCTTTCTTCAATATCTTCAATTTAGAACAATTTACATGTACACAAAAAGCACTAATTTCATATGCATTACGTAACACCGGAAGCCTCTGAGGCTCGTTGATTGTCCAGACCAAAGGTGAAAGAGCTTTTTTCGGTTTTTGGTTTAAAAAACACAAGAGAAGGAAAACCACAGAACTTTTTTTGTTTAAAAATTTTGTTCTTATTCTTGTAGAAGTTATTTTAATAACATTGATTTAATGATTTTTAATTTTCGAAAATCGCAACTGAATTAAACTGATTTTTGTGATCCAAAACCGAAAATCTTAAAAACAAATAAGCAAAACAACAAAAACCATGAAAACAAAAGAAAACGGAAAAAACACACAAAAAACAAAACAATTTTTCATCTTGAAAAACTTGATTTTTTGCACCTCTGGTCCAGACCCCATGCCCCACCAATATTTTGGACAAGTTTACGCCAGTGACAGCACGCCTTTGCAACTGAATAATTATATTTACATTCGTAATTTCTATGCAATAGAATAGGTTTTTTTTCTAATACGATGTATTGCTATCTGCATTGCGAAGAGGATCGTAAGGCCCTCAAAGGACAAAGTTTGCTGGTATACCAAGAAGAAAGCAACAATGTTCCATCATCGTCTCGTAGCTTTTCTCTTGATATCTATCATGACATGCATGTGGAAACCTACGGCTGCGACGAAATTCTTTGAGAAAACGCGACATCCCAACGGAACATTGACCTGTGCCTTAGACGATCCATCGCTGGTGATTCCTCTTGACCAGCTGTTATCGTCATTATCGGATGGGGATTCATGTGTACCTCCTGTGGCTCTGTGTGCCTCGCAGTGTCTTCAAGATCCTGATTGCACCAACTACAACTACAGAAAGGATCTTAGAACCTGTGCATTTTTTCACTATACACCGGCAAACTGTTCACCTGTGCCGGGATGCTACCATGTGGAGGTGAGTTCCTACATCTCATCGTGCTATGGTCTGCGCCTTGCAGTTAGAAACGAGTATCACCTTCAGAATAGCTGATGGGTCTTCAGGATCGTATAGTACAGAAAATAAAACTAATAATAAAATAATGATAATAATAATGATAATAATGATGATGCTGCTGCTCCTGATGATGATGATGATGATGATGATAATGATAATAATGATAATAATAACAATAATAATGATAACAAAGACTTATAACAAAGATCGTTTCCAACTCACCTCCACGAATAGGGCCCATCCAGACAATTCTTCACTGTAAATAATGTTGAAGTCCCTGAATGATCCTGTTTACCTTGGGGCAAAAAAATAATAATAATAGTAACAATAAAGGGGCCTTAACTAAAAACCATGGCTCTGCCATAAAATTGTTTTGAGGTCGATCATATTTTTCTAAGAAAGGGAATTTAGTAAAAGAAGAAGTCTTTGTTACACCAGATACGTAGAAATTGTATAAATATTATATATAGGCAAAGGTGTTCAGTTTAAGTTCCTTAAATATTATAGGTCATCGATCTTCAGAGTTGTCAGATCTCGCGTAAGTATAGGATGCATTATGTTTCTCGTAAAAAAATTAGTAGGCCCCTAACATAGAATAAGTCTCTCAACTAGAAGAACAATAATTATTGGAGTAACCATATTCGTTGGAAGTTTGTCATTTTCCCATTATATTCAACTCCTAAGGTAAATGCAACCTTTACATTTATGAAATGCGTATACATTATTATTATTAAGGAGCTTTAATATAGCGCCCCTTCAAGGTGATCTACTCAGGAGCGCTCCTAGTCCAACCACGGCTAAAGAGAGCAGTTTTTAAGTTTGTAAGAAACAGGCAAGAGTGAGTCACAGGGGCCAGGTAGAGTGCTACAGGAGGCCATTTCAGGTTGCGAATTTGTTACATTTATATGTATATAAATGTACATATATATATTATATATGTATATATATATATATATTAAGACTCAAACCAGGTCTACAAGGCTTCCCATTATATTTATCTTCTATAAGTAGTGCAACCATGCAAATAGCTCTGGAATGAGCCTCGGTATACTATATATATATATATATATATATATATATATATATATATATATATATATATATATATATATATATATATATATATATATATATATATATATATATATATATATATATATATATATATATATATATATATATATATATATATATATATATATATATATATATATATATATATATATATATATATATATATATATATATATATATATATATATATATATATATATATATATATATATATATATGGCTAAACTCTTTGGCGCCAATAGTTTTTGTTTGAAAGCATGCACCTAGGTAGACTATTGGATGCATTATGAGACGCAATCACAAACATGAAAACGGCCACGACATTGCATGCAGACAGATTTCAGTGATTGATTGTCAGACATATAAACAGACAGAGGTAGATATATAAACTGACAGAGAGACAGAGACAGAGACAGAGAGAGACACAGAGAGACAGATAGATGTGCGCTTGGGGAGCAACCATTGGACTGTAGCTAAGCACGGAATAATCGTCATTGATATCTGTATGGCACAATAGGGCACAACTGCAGGAATGTCCTGTATCACTGTACGAAAGGAACTCTGGTGATTATCTTCATGTGTACGACGTATTACGTAATAAAGACCTTATTGACTAGTTTACGCTGGCCCGGCCCTAGGGCAAGGCGAACGAGGCAGCCGCTTTGGGCTCCGCGCTTTCAGGGGCCCCGCGCTGCTGGCTAAAATTTTTTATTGTGGTGATATTGACTCAATTGCTTTTTGGTACGACACATTGTTCCGGTTTAATTATATCAGCAAAGAGTTCCAAAACATCTCAGTCGATCTAGCAACTGTCATTATAACAGCGTGGGATAGATTTGCAAATGGTTGATATCTTACAGGATTTGATAATCCCCTCCTTACAGAGTTCAGAAGAAGCAATTGCAGTAGACCTGTGTCCGACGACAAACATTGTCAAGAATTGACGTTCAATATGTTGAGATTCTAACGTGACTTTTTAAATGAAATTATAAAAATGATAATATTTTTCATGTAATCATATTGTATAGCGCCCTGAAATCATTTGCAATAGAGTAGCAACATTGACATCTATCAACAATAATCCCATTGATATCAGTGTGAAAGGTCAGATATTTTATGATTTTAAGTCAAAAATACACAACTTATAAAATGTCGAGACCCCATATGCAATTTATGAATATGTAACTTTGAGGTATCTTTAAATCAATAGCAGTAGCAGAAACGTCAACAAAACTGGCGGTTACTTCTAGTGGCTGGAGTCTAGATTCTTCACTTCCAGCTACATCTACCACCTTTCGAGGTCTGGAAAGTTCGACGTCAGCAATAACCATCGTTCCGCCTCCAACGATTACACCAGGCCTTGTGTGCGACCAAGTGCTATGTTAGTATAAATCTTCCCAACTTCAGAGACTTTGCGATTGTCAGCCATGCAAATGATCATCACAGGCATAGGAATTTCATAAGTACTCCTTCACCAATTAAGATTTCCGACAGAAAATTTTTAGTAGCATAACATTTAAGATCAGTTTCTTCTATGTTCCAGCATCGCCAAACTATTTGATGCAAGCCAACTTTGGTTACGGACTGGACCAGGATTGGCAAGCCTACAAATACGGATTCAGTGACGCCAACGGGGGATACTATATTGGAAACGAAATCCTCTATCGGGTGACAAACAACGGCTACAACTGGAATTCGTGCCTCGACGCCGTGTACAAGTTTGGCGTACAACTGTACAAAGTGTTCTTTACCACGTTCATCCTGGATGCCGAGAGTGTCGGCTATACCTTTTACGCGAAGGGTCAAGAAGGCTCTCCGATTGATATATTGGCCGAAGACAGTGGCAAATACAAATTTACGACTAAAGATAAGAACAATCAACCTTGCTGTTGCGAAAACCAGGCGAAAATCTGTAAAGGTGGATGGTGGTGGAGTTGCAGTGGCGGAGGAACGGCTGTCGTGAACGGAGCCGGACCATGTGGATTCTACTATCACGTAACTCCTACTCCCAGTGTCCAGCTTAAACGCACCTACATCAGAATAAGTCAGAAATAAATCTAAAAAACGACAATCTCGGTCAAATTCATAGTTCAGCGAGGGTCAAGTTTTAAAGACTCACACCGACCCATCTCACACTGGACCCAATCCGAACCAACCCTTCGTTTGCTACATACATTCTGACGCAACCTATCCAAACCATTCGTTTTGCTTATTTGCACTATATGACCCAAAAGTAAAAACATTCTCGCATGAGTTAGTAAGCTGAATGGTGAATGGCCATCAGTTGTATAATTAAATTTTGTGTAGATGTTTTAAATATTAGCATAAATTATCCATTATACTTTTCGACGCGACACGATGCACCGAATTTATTAAACTTTCTGAACTGACCCATGGATCCATGTGACCCATGGATAAGTCTGTTCAGACTCATGGAACATAGGGCTCGTGGCTTAGAGTTGCTTACACCTGTAGAATCTTTGTAAATTTCCGCTATGCACGAAGTCTTTTCAAATGAAAACTGATCAAGTGATTTGTATTATCACCTTACAAACTCCAAACTGTGGTTTGCAACATGTTTGCATTATATCAGAATCAGCAACTATGAAAAGTGGTTTGATGTTGTTATCGTGGAATTGTTGTGTCTGGGTTAGGATAGGCCTACTCTTTGCTGAAGCTCTCTGGAAAAGCGTTGTGGAGAGATCTTATTACAAATTTGTCATTTAAGTTCTGTCTTTATTTGGCAAATTGGTTTTCCTTCGCCGTGAAAGTATTTAGTGTAACGAAACGTATGTCTATCACTCTTAGAACATTGATCTTCCTATCTATGTGTTGCTGTTTTATTGAAGTAAACAAGTTACGAGCCGATCATCTGCATTATTAGTGAGTCAGGGCTGTAGTCGAGTTTATACGCGGCTATACACAGCGTATACTCATACTCACATCTAGAGACCGTTCTGATCCCATGCATTTAAAGATGTAAACACTATACATTTCAAGTCTTCCAATGACAACAGGTGCGGTCGACTATCAAAACAGGAACAGTGCCTCTAGAAGAAATATCTCTCTTTCAAAAGTGCAACCGAATATTTTTCCTAGCAGACGTCCAAATCTCACACTAAAGTTGAACGATCGATTTGCTAGGCCTTAGGTCAGAGGTGGGCAAACTACGGCCCGCAGGCCGGATCCGGCCCGCCAACACTTTTTATCCGGCCCCCACAATTCCTCAGAAAATTTAAGAAAAATTCAGACCGCGAGAAGTTTTCTTCTTTTTACTCAAGTCGCGCTGCTCTCTTGCTTACTATTCCGGTCTCGTCTTTAATAATAACGCTAGGCATTAACTCTGACGATCTGCCCCACTTCCCTGCAGAGGCTCTTGCACATGAATTGTATACGCAGAATTTAAATCCGTTCAAGTAAAGCTAATGTGGCTTTCAAAGCAGATGAAAGAACAAAACAACGGGAACTTTCCTACCATGCGGTTGCAAACTGCAGGCTAGGAAATATATAGCCTTCAGCTCTCAAGTTTGACAGAAGAGTTCTCCAGACGATTTCTGGATTTTAAATCAATTGACACTGAATTTCACTGGCCTAAACATGTTAACCGACCCAAAACGTGACATTGTTATCAATGAACAGCTCAAAAGATCAGACCTATAGCTGATAACATTCTTTTCTTCGCTCAGGAAGGATAATTCTCAACTCTACAAACTTTTACTTTAAAAATATTTGTGCTGTTCGCATACACTTACATCTGTCAACAAAGATTTTCAACAATGAATATGAACAAAATAATCCAAGTGCAGGTCTCAGTTAGGTGATCTAAACTTGAACTCGGACTGTGAATTGCAACCAGCGCATTCACTCCGGATTATGGGAAACTTGTTAACAGTCACATACATCTCATTAGTAACAGCCAAACTGTATTTAATATAACATTATAAATAATAAACTTCTTTTCACGTTAGTCGTAATTAAAAGTTAAAAATTTGTTATCCGGCCCTCCGAATTTTTTTGGCGTTTAATGTGGCCCCGTTTGCAAAAAGTTTGCCCACCCCTGCCTTAGGTGCTCAGCAAGCTGGTAAGGCTAGACACGAAGAGCATTGTATCAATATCATAGCGTGCAGGCACCATGAAGCATGAAGCGGACAATGGACATGCCTGAAGCATAGTGCAACTCTTCAGATAAGGCTTTAACATTTGGATGTTAAACTTTCACAATTGAACTATCGTCTAGGGTCATTATTTAGGTACAAACTAATGACATTGTCTAACATTAGTCTGTAGAATTAAGGCCTGATATTAGTTTGTAGGACTAAAGTCAGACATTTTTCGCTTACAGTCAAAGGCATACAATTATTTGAACTCTAGAGATCCTTATAATTTTACATTAAGCATCATTTTTGTTGAATGCATCCGGGTTTTCTTAGAAATCACTTTTGATTGACCGATGCTGCAATTATTGTTCATGTCTTTGAATATTACAGTCTAAAAAATAAATGTTATGACTAGATAAGCCGTGTCAGCTTCCTCTTCTTGGGAATCGTTTTTTGTATCAGTATCAAGTTTGTTAAGTTGGTGTACGGTTTACTTTAATTAAGTTCGTTGTTATTTTTCTTCGCTAGTGCTTGCGTTTCAGTCCGCGTAATTGTAATAATATAGACTATTAATTGGTCATGTATTCGACTCAGACTAAATACAATAAAAAACAAACAATCTCTACATTAGGTTCTTTAGAAACATTAAATGGCTTTTGCAGCAGTAGGGCACAGTTGCTTGAAGACATACCAGTAGGCCTACTATAAATAACTGTAAGAATTTAAGTTCTGTACATTCTTAAAGTAAAAA
This sequence comes from Allolobophora icterica, assembly GCA_963556255.1. Taxonomy (NCBI): domain Eukaryota; kingdom Metazoa; phylum Annelida; class Clitellata; order Crassiclitellata; family Lumbricidae; genus Allolobophora; species Allolobophora icterica. The sequence continues at coordinate 3,525,575 of OY744610.1, read as the reverse complement.
GAAATATGGTCTATTATATTGATGTAGAAAGCAAAAAACTCAAGGCCTGTTATGTCGGCAGGAGAAATGGATGAAGATGCATGTAAACAAAATACACATGACGCGTCGAACAGGTCCAATGAGTCGGCAGATTCGGTTTTGGTTAGAGTCGATTTCAATCATATAAACCCTCTAAACAAATTGGTCACTATAATTTTGAAGGAATCATACCGTTTGAAGTTAAAGAAATAAACATATACGGGTCCAAACTGATTGCTTTGAAGAAAAAAGACGGAGGAATAAGGCCTATCGCGGTCGGATAGACCACTACCAGGCGTCACCACGTAGCTAATGCGAAAGCACTGACGCTGTTGTCAAATTGCTAACACTGATCGCTCATATTTACCTGGGGTTGGATTACCAGCTGACGCCGAAGCAACAATAGCCCCACAATCAACGGTCCTTTGGGCCTCTTCAATGTCGACGGATGGCTTTCTAGTCAAGTTAGATTTGCCAATGCCTTCAATACTCCACACCTGGAAACGGTTGCAAGAGATATATGGGTCGCGCGATGCACGTTATGCCACCGCAGACCGATGTTATGCCATGGATCAAATATTCGATCAGAAGACTAGGCCTATACCCAGCTGCGTATAGGCCTAGTCTTCTGATCAATGGTTTCCATGGAATACTGCATCACAATAGTACTACAGCTGGTCCTGTTAAATTTGAAATCGGAGTTAATCTCTGACTATTCAGTATCCGTTACATTGTCTATGTACTTCTGTTAAGACTGAGTTCGCTGTGCACCGCCAGTGGAACACGAAATGCTGGAACACCTTTTTAGGTTGTGATCTCAACCTATGTCACAGTTCATCAATATTTGGCAATTTTCTTTTATAGCAGTCAAAGTAAAGGATGGTCATATGGAAAGCCAATCTACAACAGAAGTGTTTCTCTCTAGTTGCCCATCCTTTATGGAACACTTGTTAAGTGCCGGAGTCCAATTTGGTAAGTATGATTGAGTGGGGCAGTGCTTGAAGGGGAAGGTGTTGAGGAGAAACACAAACCTACTGCGTGGCAGAAAACGCACTTTGGTCTCATTTTGAAACACATAATTATCAGATCGAGGGTTGCAGTCCTGCGGACAACATAGACGTCTTAAAAGCCGGACGACCATACGTTGGTGCCATAGCGCTGAGTCCTTCCTCTTCCATGCTTCCCTCCGTGTGCAAGAAGATCGGCCCTTGATACGGCAAGGCCTGAAGATCCTACTAGTCTAGTTTCGAATCCCGCAGTAACAAGGAAGATCGGGTGTTCTCCATCTCTATATCTCCACACTAGAACGGCGATATCGTAAACCAAGTCACACAATTATATTATCTTAGAAGAAAGTTTCAGTCTTCTGAATAACACGTCACAAAAAGTATATTTCTTTTCATACGAAAACAGAATCCCGTCATTGTAATAAATCAGAAAACAGAATCCCGTCAAAGTAATGAGCTATTTTTTAACAATACGAAATCTTCGAAGAAGAAACCTGCGAATGATGTGTTCAAAAGGAAGACTAGATTTCTGGACAGCAAATTCATCCATTGCTTCTGTAAACGGAAGATTGCAGTCGATACAACATCTGACTCTCAAATATCTTGCAAGAAAATGTCTTCCAAGAAAATAGCGACATTTAATTGAGTGACGATATTGAAGAATCATAGGGAGTCCAACCCTTTTAAAGTTTATACCATGGATAAACCGGTGTTCAAAAGTTGACTCGTCAGTTACCTCAGATTTCCGCACATTATCAATGAGAAATGATAAATAAAAAAAGAGTGTGTGAAATCCAAGTAACGACTGTACGTATCCATCAAATAATAAGTCAAGTGGTGGCAACACCAAAACATTTGCAAATGAAAATTCCTTCAGACCGCTATGCAGATCAGGCTCTTGCAGAATTCGCTCACACAAATGCTGCACTTCATCGTATTGGCGACACTTGTAAAGATACAAAGCACGATAGCAGTCGTCTGTGTTGCACTGGATTCCAAAGTCTTTGCGAATCACATTGTAGAATGATGCCATATTTTCCAGAGCATATTCAATAAGAACATCAATTACTGCTTCTTTAAATATCAAAGGATTCACAGTTGCTGTGCCTTGGGTTTCTGTCAAGGAATCTGTTCTGCGATAAATGCTCTCTTTGGTAGGATTGATAAGAGCACCTGACTTCATCGAACTAATAAATTTAGGTTTCATAAAAGCCCTTAAATATTCGTCCATAGGAAATGCTGAGTCTGGCAAGTGATGATAAATATCGAAAGGTTTGGATATTCTTTCGGCAGATAATGCAGCTAAATAATGAGCAAACACCTCTGGTGAAAGACGCAGATCAAGACAAAGCCGCCTGCCAATGTAATTAAAATTATTTTCAGTAATCTGTATGTGAAGCACACACAATCCAACGATTCTTGCGACATCGTCAATAAACAATAAGCATCCTGCATTCAGTGTTTCCTTTTCCATTCTAGCAGTTTGATCCACGAGAACTGACAAGCAGAAGCGCATTGCCTGTTGGTATTCTGATGTGGCAAAACTGAGAGCAGCCAGAAAGGCCAAAGAAGCAGGAGCAATATCGTTCGATTTAGAACCTTCGTATTCTAAAGCTCTTCTAAGAAATTCTTTCGACATGAGAGACACTAGTTGAAATTCCGGATGACTATTTGATCCAGTTAAATTTTCCATGAGATCTTGAGCACGTCGGAATTGAAACCTACTACTTTGGGTTGTATATGTTTTCGGAAAGTTATGATAGTTAGACCTTATAATTTTAGGCTGAGTTGAAATTGCGGTGACCAATTCAACCAAGAGACTGCTTTCTGACGAAATCTCTCCGCAACCTAAACCATACGCAGTATGCAAAATATACAGTAGGATCTTGTACTTGGTGAAACTTAAGATTTGTTCTGTTGTTGGAAGAGCAAACAGTCTGTTGTACGCTTGCATTTGAAAATATTTAGCATTATATCCTAATTTCAAGCTCTGGCGCAGTCCCGAAATGCACCTGTATTTTATTACAAAACGACTGTTGTTATGTGAATGGTTGAATGTCTGAAAAAACAATAAATCCAATGATTCCAATTCACTCACTTTCCAGAACTCAAAGAGAGGCAGCATATAATCCATAAAATGTGGCAATACTTCGATTGTGCTTTTAATCTTGAAATGTCTGCGAATGAACGACAGTATATAATTTTCCACAAACCAATGACAGAGAATGCCAGAATTTCGGAATTCATTTAGTCGTTTTTCAGTCTTGTCAAGGATTGTGGAAATCGATGACTCATGAAATAAATTTGCTTCAGGAATAAAATAGTGCGGGCAGTGCCTCTTCTTTAGCAATCTTGCAAGGTTTTCTAACAACTCACAGCAGATCGTAATAACCGAAGAGGAATTCCACCATTCGGACGACATCTCGTCACAAGTCCATAACATCAGCGTCTTGATATGATACGTACAGAGAACCTCATCCTCCTTTGGACAATCCTTTTGTATCAATTCTCTCTTTGCAAAGAATCTCAATAAATGGTAGACGATCTGTTGAATTTGAGTCCAACTCTGAAGTAAGATTACTTCTGCGACTGAAAATGAAAATCTCCACTGTAGTCTATCGTCTCTGCAAGAACGATGCTTGACATAAACAACATGACAACCATTTTGTACAACTTCTGAGATTGTATCCATTGTCGGCCATCCGCTATTCCTAGGTCGTTTAAGCCAACCTTCGGCCTCTTTCGGCCATTGAGGGCACCATACGCTTGCGACGGCGTCACTATCGAAATAATAACCCGTGTCTCTTTGGCATTTAACAGCTGGGCCGCTTACATTATTTGGCGTGGGGTCTTCAACGTTTCCATGAGTGCAAAACGTATTTGCAACAATATCCATATCTAACATCATGTAGCTATATGGAAGAGCTGTATGGTAAAATTCGTATTTTTTATATTTCCAATTATAGCTCATTTTCCTCCAAAATCGTAATCTAACAAAACCTGGATAGATGTCGTATGATTCAATCTTGAAGCACTTGATCGTATCTGATAGGCCACTCATATCAATTGGCAACACTAAAGATTCACCACTGAAAGCCAGTTGATCAGCTTTGGCGATTATAGAATCAGAGTCGTCAATGCATCTATTGATCGGTCGAATATAAAACTCTGCAGCGCTGCCACATAAAATTAAATATTCTGTTGATGCGAAGCTCGAGGACGCGATCAAGTCATGCATGTGATCAGAAAGAACAGGAAATGACTTTGGTAGCAACTGACATGTGCTAACGATGAACGCAGATGCCACTTCTTCATTCGATTTTTCCGCGTATTTCGTCATCCTAAATAAAACACATCTTCATCCTAGAAACTTATCATGATCATCATCATCACCATAACCACCAGCAGCAGCAACTGTAGGAACAGAATACTAGTTGTAATTGTAATTGTAATCGGGGATTTATTTAGCGCCACTCTAAAACGGAGGCTTTCCCGATCCGGGTCAGTATCTTCACTGACAAAGAGAAAAGGTGTTCAGGCGCTTGCGGAACCGGAGAGGAGGGTGAGTGAGGAGGTCATGCCTAAGGGCCTGAGGGAGGCTGTTCCAGCTGGAAGGGCCCACGACCGTATAACTACGAGACTGGACCGTAGCAGTGCCAATCCTAGGAACAGCCAATTGGCCACGGGCAGATGACCGGAGAGAGACCCGCCCAAGCAAATTGGAAACCTGGGTGCAATAAGCCCTGAGATACAGCGGAACTGAGCCAGCAAGACAGTTATGCATGAGGGAAAGAATCTAAAATTGAATACTTTGGTGAATGGGAAGCCAATGAAGGGAGTGCCGGGTGTAGGAAGAGATATGGGCAAACTTCATGATGCCCCCTATGATGCGGACAGCAGCATTAAATATGGATTGAAGCTTAGATGCATTAGTAGAGGACAGGCCAATATAAACAACGTTACCGTAGTGCAAATCAGAGCATGAACCAAAGTCGTGATCGCATTTAGCGCAAGGGATCGGCTAATGACACAGGGTTGGAATAAATCAGTACTGGCATCGGCGAAACTTGGATCTGCATCTCAGAAGGCCTGCGTACCGCGGACGCAAGCAACCTGATATAAGAGACACATTGCTATTAGCCTAAATTCTCCGTCATGGTAAAAGCCACTAAGCTGATGTAATCTTGTGCTGTCCACTATTAAAATATGGCGAAATACGTTCAAACAAACAAAACAATCAGTTATTATTTCGCCAGGTGCCGTTGTTTTAAACACAATGATCTATTCCAAGGAATAGATTATTGTAACACAATGATCTATTCCAAGGAATAGATTATTGTCAGATGCCGACGCTTAAAAAACATCTAGCCACATTGGCTAGGCGATTTAAAACTGGAGGATTTTCGTAACTCAATGCTGAATCAAGGTCACAAAACGTAGGCCTGCAAAATGGCAAATATTTTCTGTTGCAGTTAATTTTAGGGAACTGGTTTATATCGACATTGCAATGAGGTGAATACCTGTAACTTCGTCCTAAAGAAGACACCAACTGACTACAGCCGAGAAGACAATCATTTGTAATCATACGTTAATAATTTTATCCAATACGCTTTTTAACCCTCGGTGGCACCCCTTTTTGAAAAACACGTTTCAGTACCCCTGGGGGTCAAAAGGACCCCCACTATTTTAAGCATGTTTTGAGTGTAATATTTCCAATGAAACAACTAATGCACAATATCAACATAGTAGATATAATATCTGAAGTCATAGCATCCAAGTTATAATATATCATAAGAAGATTAGGTCTGTGGTTCGTATCGATCTTCTTGACAAGGAAGCGTGTTCGAAAATATTCAATTAGTCGTCCTTGCCCCGACTGTACGCGTACCACATCACATGCACGGCGACGTCCCTGAACAGGAGCAGTGTCAGACCACACATTCCCGTCTCGAGAAGAATAAAGTCCGGAAGTATTTTCTTCAATGAAGCCACTACCACTGGCCACAGAATTGATAACATCCAACACAGTCTCCACGGGTTCGTGTTCATCAACGCTGTAAAGGTCCGTGTCATCATCGTCATGAGCATCTCCGGCTATGTCTATATCTTCATCTGACGGCTGTACATTTTGTACTTCCAACTGATCTGCTTCATCACTTGATGGATCTGAACCATCACTCAAGTCAGATACGTCGTTTTCATTGTCTAACCACTCATTAATATGTTTCATCACCGCGCTATGCGAATAGGTCGCCATGTTTGCACTACTATTTGTTTACTTTCTCTGTCAAACACCAAAGCTGGTTCCCTGCTTCAAGAATGACGTACTAAATTGAATGAATCGGTTGAGCAGAAACATAGAATCAATGTCTTAGAAGTTAATACGCATGCATTGCATAGTTGAGGAAATATATAATAAGAAATATATGTGGGGGTCAAAAATACCCCCAGGGGTACTTCAGAGGGTTAAGTAGGACAATTTTAATTAACCCCATAGTGTTGACGAAAGCAGGATATCATAGAATCTTTTCAAACACAGACAAATCTTGAGCAAGTTGCAGAGAGATGGAAAAATATGACTACCATTCCACAGATGCATCAGATTAGTTTTCTAAATGAAAAGTAATCCAAAGTTACCTCGAGTGAAATGAGTCCGTTCTCATGATGGTACAACGCGCAAGTAAAACATGTATGTACTTGTGGGTTTCCTGGCTATAGTCATGAAATTTAGTCGTTATTAGAATAACCATCGTAGCCTATAATTATATTCCACTTTCTCTCCATTGAATGAAAACAACCAGTTGAAAACAGGTCTCATTATCTACAGAAATACACAATATAGCTTATCTCTCGTCTGTCTTCCGATTTCATTGGCCTAGACTCAGGCACCAAGTTAGCAGACGAAGAGGAGCAGCCCAGTGAGCTTTCCTGAGAAGGAGTCGTAGATGCATGGTCTTAGCGACTTTAATTTTCATAGCCTGGGTATCTGAGGGCGTGAAGTCATTCCACTTCCTCGGTTTATTTCCATAAAAGCTAGCTATTTCTAGATAAAATTACCCGACGTCAGAGCCGCATCGGCTATACAACATCCACTGGCATCGGCGCAACCAGGATCTGCAGCTCAGCAGGCCTGTGTGCTGCGGACGCAAGCAAGCCGAAGACTTTTTGACACGCATTGTTAAGGCCTACGTAAGAAACTCCCCGTGATAGTTAAAGCCCTTCTGCTGATGTAAAATCGGTCTTACTGTTACATAATTAAAATAATTATGGCGAATTACGTTGAAAGAACCAACACAATCAGTTACTATTTTGCTAGATGCCCTTTTATTAAGCACAATAATCTATCCCAAGAGACATTATGTCTAAGCAATATAAAAGGGGGAACATTTTCGTCATGAAATCCTGAACGAAGGTCACAAAACCTGCAAAACGGCAACTATTTTCTGTTGCTGTTAAATTTACACGACTGATTTATATCTATGTACTGTGCGAGGTGAATACTTGTGACTTCGCACTAAAGAAGAAACCAACTGGCTGCAGGCGAGAAGTCAATATTATTTTCAATTGTCTGTTTATAATTTTAACCAGGAAGTTTTCAAGTAGAACAATTTTAATTAGCCCCAAATTGTTGACGGAAACAGGATATAGGCCTAACGCAATCCTTTAACGTCATTCTACATGAATTTGATGTCAACACATACAAAATCTTTCACATGTCCCACTGAACTGGAGGTGGATGAGTAACCATCCTCTAATGCACCATATTATTTCTTAACATAAAAAGTCATCCATCGTTACCTTGAAGAGGAAGACAAAGTAAACCGAGTTCTTTCTGATGATGGTCCAACGATGAAGTAAAACATGTACTTGTGAGTTTTTCTAACTATATTCATAAAATTCAGAGGTTATTAGAATAACCATCGTGTTACTTTGCATAATGAGTGTTGTGCCTTGTGAGTTGTTTTCTTTCGCATTGTAGTCTATCGTATTGTATTACTTTGCATTCGTTTATTGTTGTTGTTGTTGCTGCTGTTATTATTATTGTTGTTATTATTATTATTTTTATTTTAATTTTATTTTATTATTATTATTATTATTATTATTATTATTATTATTATTATTATTATTATTATTATTATTATTATTATTATTATTATTATTATTATTATTATTATTATTATTATTATTATTATTATTATTATTATTATTATTATTATTATTATTATTATTATTATTATTATTATTATTATTATTATTATTATTATTATTATTATTGTAGAGGTCTTATATAGCTCCCCTTCAAGGTTATCTACTCAAGAGCGCTCAAGTTCAAGATAATTTCAAACTTTCTCAGCCACTTCATAACGCTAATTGCGACCAGGTTCTGACTTCCATGGTAAGGTAACTTTTTTGAAATTCTTTAATGAATGGCCTAAGGTAATGTGAGTCGACCTTAATTTTAGCGTTGCCTTAATACGTAAACGAATCATGCGATGCTCAGGCGTATAAATTAGCGAATGTAAATTACAGTTGTACACAAACACTGAACTACGTGTAAATGCATTTGGTAGGCCTAATATTCAGCGTTTGAATAGGTCTATTTTTATATTAAACGAAATTCAACTATAGACGAAAGCAGTGCTTTTTTTCTAGAAAAAAAGGTTCCGGAACGGAAGAATAGGTGCCGGAACGCAACAATTATGGGCGGGCTAAAATCACGAGAAAAACGGGATTGGGGGTTGGGAGGGGTCTCAATAAACACTGAAAACAGTTCAAAAACACTTAAATTAAATTAAAATAACTAAATTATTGTTTTAATTATTAAAATAAATAAATTATTTTTTAGGAGCTGAAAAAGGTGCCGGAACGCCGTACCGGCGCGTTCCGGCTGAAAAAAAGCCCTGGACGAAAGTATTTCATTCATTCATTCGGAAATTTAATATAGCGCACCTTCAAGAAACCTACTCAGAAGCGCTCCCAGCCCAGCCACGGCACTAGAGATTAGACTTGAGCAGCTTGTCTGTGGGGAGTAGAAGAATCTCTAACGGAAGAACATTCAAAATGGAGGGCACAACAATAGAGAAACCAGTCATTGCCTAAGAGTGGAGCGAGCCCGAGGGACAAAAAGCTCTCCCCAGAAGAAGATCGTAGGACACGACGGCAGGGCTGTAGTGGTAAAATTTGAGGTGAGTATACGCTACCGTTGACCAGCGGCGTAAAAAAAATTTGAAGACTTTTTTTAGGAAAAATTTCAGACTTTTGACCAATTCTCAGAAAATTTTCAGACTTTTTACGATTTTGTCTCAGAAAAAGTTGATGACCTTTTTTTTTTTTTTTAGTCATTCGCCCTAAAAACCTTTAAAAACCTCTCTTTTTTGAAAAATTTTCGTTCCCACAGGTAAGTATACGCTGTATACCCGCGTATTACCCTCGTCTACAGCCATGAGTATACGCTCTCAAATTTCTCTAGAGGTAAGTATACGCTGTATACCCGCGTATACGCTCGACTACAGCCCTGCACGACGGCCAACTTAATCAGAGACCGGGCTGCAAAGCTCACACAGATTAGCCGGAGCACAGCCTAAGAGACAACGCCAAACCAGTAGAGCAACACTATTTGTGTGATACTTGAACAAGTGAATGAAATATCTGAACTTTTTGATATATACAGCAATAACAAACAACTGTTTATTTTTACCCATACAGGGTGTAATAAATTGTGCGCAGAATACATCGTGTCCTTCACTTGACCAAAATTGTGCGACGTCCAGCGAATGTCGTTCAGGTAAAACTATCTACATTATAATTATATGCTAAATGAAAGAACTTTTCACATTCCTAAATTGATTCAATGAGAATTGTGGTCTTTACGATGCGATACTTGACCCCTTTCACTCCATTAACCTTTGCACTAAATGGTCAAATTTGTCCGTTTTATTTTTCCAGATGGAACCAATCTGTCAGAAATCTTCGACGAATGTGTAGTGAAGGCTGAGTTGTATGCAAAATGCGACAACTGTTGTCCAGAGGAATTGGTTTGTGGAGTTGTTGTGACTTTGCGAAACGAAAGACGTTGGTTGATACATGAGTCTCTTTGCAATGATGAAAAATGTCAGATGGTTGTTGTTGATGCCTCGTGTATGTCCAGCGATTGGAAGTTGTTAGCCGAGAGAAAAATCATAATATCTGGAGTGGGTGATTACGTTGAAGCGGGAAATAATGTTTACAATGTCCTGGATATGAACAATTGCAGCGAGTCGTGTAAGAGAATGATGAATCTGCTTTAGCAAGAGAATAGAGCAAAAATCTATCATGTAATCCAGATTCACGCCATAAGCTACTATGAATGACTCTAATACATTTCCAATAAGCTCGACTGTTCTTCACATGAACTTGTACCTGATTTGCTTGACCAGCTGCTTAGGCCAATGGAATCTTTTTAGATTGTCTAGTAAGAGAGTAAAGGTCGATTAAAAGACATTTAATTAGGTGCTATAAGAACTGCTGATTGTGGAAGAGTTCGATTATGTATACATCCTAATAATTATATGTGTTATGATCCCTTGACGTTATATAACAATAGTACGCATTTTAATGAGATTATTACTGTTTTTTTAAATGGCGATAACGATCCTTGATAAAGCGACTGATACCTGACACTTTGAGAGTTTGCCTTTCAAGCATTTTCTAAATGATGCATCTTCTAGACGCTGCTTTCCTCCTAATCTAGGAACCATTGGCAGTATTATTGCAGTATTTAGCTTCGGCAAGCAGTGCGTTGTCCACAATAACTTTGGCGCTATAGAATTGGGTCATCAATTGACCATTTACAGAATTTTAAAACATCACATTTAATGGAACCACAAAGTATTCAAAAATAAGTGTTGTAAGATTCACGTAATCAAAGTCTTGAACTTTGCTATGGAATCTTTGATATTTTTAAGTACAAGTCTTATATAAGAAAAACCAATAAAAAAACAGAAAGTTTTATGACCTATTCATTGCGCTTACTGCTTGGTTTTTCAGGCAGGTTAGGACCAAAATGAAGTACAATTACTCGCAGTTTAGTCCGTCTCCGGACGACAGTTAACAGTCATGTCATACATTAATATAGTGATCAGTCTTGTTATGCGTAGCTTACATGTCCATAGATGCCTGCCTACAAACTCACACAAATGCATGAATACATACAGACATACAACCATACTTACGTACGTAGGTAAGTATGTATCAAAGAACTTAGTTAAGCACCTTGTGGTAACTCTTACGGACGCTGAAACACGGCTATCTGAATCTAAAATAATACTAAATGAGTAATAATAACTTCTATTTCGCCACTGTCATAATGCGCAAGATATTAATCGATGGTCGTTTCAACTGAAATCCTAATCAAAAACCTTTTACCAAATACGGATATATCTCGAGAACTCAACGCAGTCCTACTACAAGGCACAACAGAATCAGTGTCCAGTAATTGGATGATTCAATTGTAGTGCTTCATTCTGCGTTGCATCATCATCCATAATCATAGGCTCAGCGCCCGTAGGTGTCTGGTGCATTCCTGACAATGTCTCTTGAGTTCCTGATATCAGATTTCAATCGTCTTGTCTTTTTACTGCCAGAGTATCGACACCCATCTGGCAAACTTTCCTCTTTTATCCGGGCTTAGGACCTGCACAGAATACTGCTGGTTTGCAGTTCCCGTGGCGGAGTTATTCTGAGTACATGTATGTATCGCTCTAAATATTAGCCAGTCAATTAATTATAATAAGTCTAAATTATACAATGCGAAATAATTGAAGACAGCGCTTATGCAACTCGAGAGATCTAATAACCTTCTCACACATTTTGTCTGTGTTTAGATTATCCTAAATTATTGGCATGCTCTAGCAACTGAAAAAGCAAAGTGAATAATAACGAGATCTATTAAAGGGCTTCTCAGGTCATCGCGAATGAACATATTAACCAGAGGATTTTGCTTTCATACATGTATACATTCATGCACACATGCAAACATTCGTACATGCATCTTTGAATTCAAATGTAAATGCAAATATTATACATATAAACATACACACACATACATCATCATCATCATGATCCATGGGACGAAGGCCCGTAAGTGTCCAATGCACGAATCATCACTTGTCTCCACAGCCTGTGCTGCTTATCTCTAGCTTTTTACGAAGGTCAGCGAATGTAAGCCTATAATCATCGAGTAAAATAAAGAAAACTTTATAATATCGAATAGTAAGAATTATCACTGCTAGAGATGAGTGGTACACATGATGCAATCTCCTTTCTCTTTCAGCAGGCTTAGTATTAAATCATCAAATTCTGTGGCTTTCATTTTCAGGTGGAACCAATTTGACAGACATCTACGACGAATGTGTCGTTAAGGCTGAGTTGTATGCAAGATGCTACAACTGTTGTGACAACTGTTGTTCACAGAACATGGTCTGTGGAGTTGTCACTCTAAGGAACGACAGTCGTTATTTGATACACGATCCTCTTTGCAATGACAACAAATGTGAGATGGCTGTCTTGGAAGCTTCGCGTATGTCTAGCGATTGGAAGTTGTTAGCCGAGAAAAAAATCATAATATCTGGAGTGGGCGATTACGTTGAAGCGGGAAATAGTGCTTACAATAGCCTGAATATGACAGATTGTAGCGAGTCGTGTAGGAGAATGATGAATCTGCGTAGTAACAGAACCTGGCAGAAATTTATCAACAATAGTGACGTACTTCATTTGCACCAAACGTTTCTACAACTGATTTGACGCATTCAAATAAAGAATTGCTTTTCTTTACGTGTCTGTGAGTCGCTGCTTGCCATCTGCTTATGTGCAATCTACTTGAACTCTAAAATCAAAGCAAAGAAAAAACACAGCATTCTGTGATTTAGGAACTGCTGAATGTGAAAGAGTTCAATACACCTATAAATATATAGAGGCTCCGTTTCATTCGTTATGATTCTGTAACCAGGATCGAGAGCTCAGATAACATGTACTGATAATATAAAGTCGTGGAGTGATTTATCATTTAATAGGTTATCGAGGGACAGTATCAGCAGTAGGTTCAACTAAAATTTAATTGTCCGTGTTGCAGCCAATCCTCGAATCAAGAACTGTTGAAGACAAGACAAGCAACACAACTATGGACAACAAAACTACACCTCTCAAATTAGACTTTTACTGTTTTTGTGTCAATAAAGGTAAATTCAGTGTTTGTAGCAGCAAATGGTTGTTGATATCTTATCCCTATTATATCAGCTGTCTGGTAGCCTAGTCTGACAGTTGAATGCTTTGCTTGCATTTTCTAAATTAGATAAGATCTCCGTATTAGGCCTATAGATGTCCATCAGTTTCCTAATTCTAGTAACCATTTGTAGAACTCTGTCATGTATGTCCAGTTTTCAGCTTATACATGCAATGCATATTTCAGGATAACCTTAACTCTATGGAAGTGAGTCCTCATAGACTTTCGAATTTTATGAAACAATCATTCACAAAGGTTTGGACATTGTACTGAAAGTTTTAATTGCTTTAATGGAGTCGTTCTATTCTGGCAAAAAAGTCTCACATTAAGTCAATAAGAAGACTTAGATAGGATGGCCTACTTATTGCGCTTAATTTCATACAGCGTGATAATGAAAACAATAGGTTCAAACTGCTTAATTCGTCGTATGACGATTCAAGCATTTCTAGCTATTAATAGTCTACTCGTCTATGCAATCATTTACGCCATCTGAGGTAAGTGCATACATAATAACAAACACATATATACATACCTACGTAGGCCTACTTCATTTAGCGCCTTTCAATATCTAAAAATAGCAGAGATCCATTGTTGCTGTAAAGTAGGCTATTAGCGTTTGTCTCGTGCTAATTAAAGATAACATACTTAATTACTTGCTTGCCTGGGACTGAGCGCGGAACTGAGCGATGTTGCTTATATAAAATGTACAAGTGCTATTTTATTATTATCATTTTTGCCCTGAGGTACTTCTTTCCCTCAGGGTCTTAGAAATTTAAACAATTATGTTTCTGGAACAGCAATCCACCGTCAGTTACAGTAGCCTATGTTGGACTGATACCATCGAGCCGCGTTAAACCGTTGGATGATGATAGAGGTTCTCTGATGTAAAAAGCTCGACTCGCTTCGTTCACCCGTGGCGTTATTAATAATACTATTAATATTATTACTATTAAAAAATTATATGAGACCTTCACACTAAGTGAAGTAAGTCCGACACTTGATTCTCTCTTCCTGCGTTCTCGTCTTCATATCCCATATTTTTTTAAATTGCAACAAATGTCTGAAAAACTGTCGAAGTCATGCTATGTGTTAAATACTCGCAAACTTATATGAATATAAAATTGCTAGTTTGGTGCAATGTAAGAATGCATCAAGAATGAATCTGACACCTCTAACAATGCGATATGAACTCCTTGTTGACGTAATGAGCACAAAGATTGATGACGTCACTATTATCAACGGTTTATACTCTACTAGGTAAGGTTACAAATCTACTGTTTAAATATTAATTCATGTTAAGCATTCAATTTTAAATCAGTTTTCACAATTGCCAATGGTTTGTTCCTTTCAGTAAAATGCTCTCTTATTATTATCAGTGTAAAATCTCACAACTAGAGGACCGCAATTACCGTAATATTGTGGCGTAGTTCGATATGTTCGTCAATACATGTAAGCTACATACAGGTAATCTTCCTAAATTTATTCTCTGCATCAAATATTTAAATGCATTTTACATCCATAAGATATCGAATTTTCAGTTCGTCTGGTTTTTCACTTGAAATTGTGGCTACTAGCGTGGTTCTTGAATTCTAAATACAGAACGAGTAAGCAATTCCTGTTACGACTTAACTTGCGCTCTATGGTGGCCGCCTAGATTATTCTTCCAGGATTTGCATACAATGTGCAAGGACTATTTTAGATGGTGGAAAGCGAACTTTTAAATTCGTGTTCAAAGTTTTGTTTGCTATCGTCTTTGAAAATTGATATGGTGTCATAGACTGTCAAACTGGTGGATTATTCTGATTCTATCTCCCAGACATGTTTTGTAGGCCTATGTTGTGACTGCGATGCCTTTTGTCTTGGGGGATAGTAATATAAATACAAGTAAAAAGTGATGTACTGCTTTAGATTTTTGCTGAAGGCTTAGTGAATTTCATATTGAAAAAAAACAACTGGCGAGGTTGGATAATAATTTAAATCGGGAGAAACTTGCAAGAGGATCAGTGCTTTGAACTCTATCTTTTCGCAAGAATCATATCTGAAGCACAGACTCAGACAATTCACAATCATTAATGATGTCGAAAACTATTTCTTCCAAACGGTCATTAGCAGATTCCATCGGAAATGCAACAGAAGAAAAAATAAAAAGTCAGAAGTCATTTGTGCTGGATTGCCATACGAAGGTAAACAAGAAAAGACATTCCAAAGCAATGACACACGAATGCGAGTTTTGCAAACAAATATTTACTTACACCAGTAGCCTGCAGAAGCACATGAAAATCCATACTGGAGATAATGTGCACCTTTGCCAGGTATGTGAGAAAACATTCTCATGCTCTTCTAAGCTGAAAATACACACTAGAACCCATACTGGAGAAAAACCATTTCAGTGCGAGGTATGTAAACGATTATTTTCTCATTCTTTCAGTCTACAGAACCATATTAGAATCCATACCGGAGAGAAACCTTATCAGTGCCAGTTATGTCAAACACGTTTCTCCCAATATTCAACCCTAACACGCCATGCAAGAATTCATACTGGAGAGAAATCTTACCAATGCCAAGTATGTCACAAACGTTTTTCTCAATATTCCGGTCTAACATATCATGCAAGAATTCATACCGGAGTGAAACCGTACCAGTGCCAGCTATGTGAGTTAAAAACTAACAGCAAAAGTCACCTAACGAGCCACACAAGAACACATACTGGAGAGAAACCATACCCTTGTGGGGTATGTCAGAAAACATTCTCAAATATTTCACGTTTGAAAAGTCACGAGAAAACCCACTCTGCGGAGAGATCATTTCTGTGTATTCTTTGTAACAAAGCATTTTCCACATCTTCAACGCTAAAAATTCATGTTAGATTTCATACTGGAGAGAGACCATACCAATGTCAGATATGTGAACAAAGTTTTTCCCAATCTTCTCGCCTTCGATATCATATTCGATTTCACACTGGAGAACGACCATACCAATGCCAGACATGTCAGAAACGGTTTATCAAATCTTCGGATCTAAAATGTCATGCAAGAATTCATACCGGAGAGAAGCCACACCACTGCCAATTATGTGAATATAAAACAAAAAATAAAGGTGATCTAACGACGCACACGAGAAGACATACTGGTGAGAAACCATACCTTTGCCAGATATGTCAGAAAACATTCTCATGCACTTCAGGTCTGACAACTCATGAAAAATCCCACTCCGTTTCTAGCTCAAGTTTGTAAAAACATTTCCCAAAGTTTAGTCTGCAAAATTATTTGGGAAAAGCAATACAATTTCCAGTTATACCAGAGAACATTCTCACCCCATTATTTCAGGTATGTCAAGAAACATTTTACGCACTTTGTCTGAAATAGGCTACGTGAATGAACCCTAAATGAAGAGAAACTATTCTGTGTCGGGTTTGTAAAATACAATTTCGCGATTTTCGAGTCTACAAATAAACAAAAGTCTCAACCAGAAATTACCTGAAATATTCGACGTTAAAGCAAAATAGTTGGTGAGGAAATAAAAATGAAAGTGTGGAACTACTCAATCTATAATGGAACGCACGAATGAAGTCTTGCATGTCAATTTTGTATTTAGAGCAGGAGCTTTAGTAGTTTAGTACAGTTCAACTGAATATTTCTGTAGAACTGGACATATTGTTTTGCGTGTTTTCTATAACATTTTTAGTTCAATTCAGGTAGGCCTATAATTATGCTTGTGTCTAGTTAGGCACTTTAACTCTATCGAACCGTTTGATTGTTTCTTCACATAATCTACAGGTCTGTTTTAGTGTTCTTTTCATTTTAATCCAATTTTACATTGACGTTTTCTCATGCTGTTTCTATTACTGCTTCGTAACTGCATTAGAAAAGTAATTGCAGCGACTATTTCACAGATAATCAGTGCTGATGGTCACTATGCTGTAAGGGTTTAAATTGCTTAGCAAATAAAGTTTGTTCGATCTTTATTTGTCATAGTTAACCAGTAACGACACCTAGAAATAATAGCATCCATGAACAGCTGAAGGTAGATCCGCAGTAAATTGCCCAGAACAGTGATAGGTCGAAATATTTGTCACCCGAGTTGGCCCCAATAAATCAACTTATATGAATTTAGTGTAGTTAGTTTGTGTGTCTTATTTCGCTTCGAAAGTTCTACATTCGAATGCTCCCAATAATACAGTTAAAACACCTTGAACAATAAAGAAGCCTAAGCAGACCTAATGCGCTCTGATGGAACTACCAGTAACAACTCCAGTCCCTTATCCTGCAGATTTAGAGTTAGCGAATTTAAAGAAGTTCAGAACTATTATACACTGCTGTACAACTTTGCTATTGACGTCAGTGGCTTAGTATTATTATAATAAATCGATCTGTGAAGCGAACCGTAATGTAACTGGCTCCCGGTTGAGGACAGGATCATAATCAAGATCATCCTCATGGGACGAACTTCGATGGTTGGTGCGTCCACAGAGTTAATCAGGAAGCTCTGTGTTCCCGTCTCCAGTCAGCCAGGTCGTCGATCCTTGCGTTCTGCTGCGTTCAACCATAAGCGTTATTTAAAGAGGCACACGAGAAGACATACTGGAGAGAAACCATACCTTTGCCAGATATGTCAGAAAACATTCTCATGTACTTCTGGTCTGAGAATCCATGAAAAAACCCACTCAATTTCTAGCTGAAGTTTGTAAAAACATTTCCCAAAGTTTACAGTCTGCAAAATTAGGTTAGAATCCATACTTGGTAAAAGCCATACATATTCCATTCACGAGAGAACATTCTCAAGCCATTATTTCAGGAATGTCAAGAAATATTCTTATGCAGTTCGTCTGAAATGCATGAATGAACACTAGATGGAGATAATCCATCTGTGTCAGGTTTGTAAAGAAACATTTTCGCGAATTTCGAGTCTGCAAATAAACAAAAGTCTCAACCAGAAATTATCTGAAATATTTGACGTTATTAAAGCGCAATAGTTGGTGATGACGATCGCTAGGGCTCCTAGAGCCGACGGCACAAAGACAAAGAGAGTTGGTGAAGAAGCAAAATTGCAAGTGTGGAGCTACTCAATCTTTAATGGAACGCACGAACGAAGTCTTGCGTATCAGTTTTGTATTCAGAGTAAAAGCTTTTGTGAAGCTCAAGTGAATATTTCTGTAGGACTGGATATATTCAAGGATCCTACATTTGTTTTGTGAGATCTTTTATAAATTTTTAGTTCAATTCAAGTAGGCCTATAATTATGCTTGTGTCTAGTTAGGCACTTTAACTCTATCGAACTGTTTTGATTATTGCACTGAGGATCTACTTCACATGATCTACAGTGTCTGTTTTCGTGTTGTTTTCACTTTAATCCAATTTTACATTGCGTTATCTCAAGCTTTTTCTTGTACTGTTCCGTAGTTGATGTAAGAGTTGAAATGACTTAGCAAATAAAGTTTGTTCGATCTTTATTTGTCATTGTTAACAAGTAGCCTAACGACACTTAGAAATATAGCATCCATGTAGCCTACAGCTAAAGGCGGAAGGTAGATCCGCAGTAAATTGCCAGAACATAGTGAAAAGTCGAAATATTTGTCACCGAGTAGACTCCGATAATAGATCAACTTGTATGAATTTATTGTTAGCAGGCTTGGACTGGCCCACCGGGACACCGGGAAATTCCCGGTGGGCCGGTCGTCCAGGCTTGGACTGGTCCGGCCGCCCCAAAAACGAAAATATATGATTAACAAATATATTCAAATTCTTAATTCTAGTGTCACAAATAATGGTGGGCCAGTCCAAGCCTGATCTCAATATTTGCAAATAAACGGCATGGACATCCTACGAGCCTACAAGATGGTTCAGGATACTATCAATGAATTAAGCCAAATACATCGAACTTTCATGTCATTTTTGAAGCAACTACATATTTTTCAGAACTTGCTAACAGTGAACTACATAAAAGAAATCTCGACATTTAAACAGAAAAGAATTGGATCGAAAAAGAAATTGCCATGAGAATCTACTAAAGACCAGCCAAATGAAAATGCGACGATAAATTTCGAGTAAATGCTCACAACATTGTAATGGATCACGTTATTAGTAGGCCTAGTTTGAAACAGAGATTATCTGAGCACGGCAATCTTTATGCTGATTTGTCTTGTTTAGATCCATACAATTTTGTAGAAATTTCGATAAGGATTTCCAGTGCTGGACTACGCACCAGTTAATTGGGTCACAATTAAGTGAGTTGCTCAGAAAAATTTGATCAAAGTGTAACAAAAGAGCAGCTGCGCCTGCAAAGGGATTTATTTTACTTTGCAAGAAAATGGGAAAGTTTTAAAACTTAAAGAATAATTTGCTATTTGACACTTAGACAACAGAAAACGCCATGCAATCTGAATCTATATATAAAGTGAAACAGTCCTAATAGCAGAAAACAGGCACAGTAAATCTTGCCGAAAATGTATTGTTTGTTGTTACCGCGTTCTCCTTAAATTCAATGTGCATATAGTTCATGGCTTTTTCAAATATGTTTTCGACTTAAAAATTCGTTTTGACATTATGCTCATCACAAGTTGCTTATGGTTTTCGAAACTGAAATACATTTTAAACAGATTTAGAAATTTGCTAAGTCAATGAAATTTAGTCTTTCATGCTGATGGCTTGCGAAAAGGATCTTCTTCTCAGAATGAAATCGTTGACGTTTTGGCGTCAATTTGTGATACGATGAAAAAACTGCTATAGGCTACTAAATGCTTGTGTGAAGTTGTGTCTACTAATTGTATCATAATAGGCCCTAATAAGTTTTTGAAATTAATTAAACTGTGCACAGTGCACTACACAATGTAAAAGTTGATTCCAAACATAGGCCTAATTACGAATTTACGATACATGACAAATTAAAACGCATAGACCTATGTATTAATTTCTTAATCTTTTAATATTCATTTAACAATATTATGCCATTTGACCCATTAATAACTAACAGTTCCTCTGTTTTAAATGCTACAAAGAACATTGGCAGGCACCACCCAGGTCCTTTATCCTAAAAGGTTTCGTGCCTTCTGCCGCGAAGTCCGGCGTTCGATAATGTGGGCCGCCCACGACCAAATTTCCCGGGCCGCTTTGGCAAGCCAGTCCGACGCTGATTGTTAGTTTGAAGTCTACGAAAGTTCTACATTCGTATGCGCCGAATAATACAGTTAAAACACCGTCAGACCAAATGCGCTTTTATTGAACTACCGGTAAGAACCCGAGTCCCTTATCCCGGAGATTTAGAGTTAGCGAGATTTAAATAGTGGAGTAGGCCTACTATTGTTACAGTGCTGTACAACTTTGATCTTGACGTCAATGGCTTAGTTCTATTATTATAAGTCGATTTCTGTAGCGCATCACAATTTCACTTAAGGAGCCGCTCGAAAGATGACATAAACAACTGAGTCTTTAGCATCTTTTAAAAACGCTCGACCGTTATCTCAACATCCTGAAGCGTAACAGGCAGATCATACATTTCCTTTACGTTGAACTATTCAGCCTGCTTGTTGGACCAGATACGGCGAATAACATTAGGCCTACTCTGTACCCGGCTTTCTCCGACCGTACAAGATTGCAATACGCGGCAGATCACAGTTGAGCCCGACCGGTAATCAATAAGGTCGTCATTTATGGTGGGCAAGTCCTTGCTTAAAATTGGAAAGCAGCGTGGCCAACTTAAAAACGATCCCCTGGGCATTGGCAGCCAGTGCTGCAGACTTTTAAGTAAAGTTGTAATGTAGTGAATTTCCATTCGCCGGATATAAATCTGGCTGCTGTGTTGATGCCATAAGATGTCGTTAAACTGCTGGATTCTAAACATCAAACGAGTTTAACACTAGCAAGACGTCTAAAGTCTTCTGCGTTTCACGTTTGAATGAAGCAACCTACGCCGGGCCTCTTCGACTTTCCAGAAACATTGCTCATCCGTTTTTTTTTCAAATGTAGAAGTGCAACTGCTTATATGGAACGTGAACAATTTCCTCAAAGCTCAAAGCCCAAAATTAATGTTGCTAGCTCTAATAAAGCTATATTTGCTACTGCTGCAATCATTCTAAAAAATGTAATCCATGTGAGATGCAGATAGAAGCTACTTGTTTAGTTACCGCTATCGGAAGGTCATAGCAGATCACCTCATAACCCAGCCAGTTTATGAAAATGCAAGCAAATTTGGACTTACTTGTTAGTAAAGGCAGTCCTTTTAGTTAGAGGTATGATTCGTATGAAGTGTTAGCGACTTGATTTTCCTGGTCTCGGCATATGTGGGCGGGTGCTTAATCCTCTCTCTTGCCAGTGTACTAACTATAGTTCCAGGCCTGCGGGAAAGGGTCCTTGAATAGAATCCTCCGTTTAGCTGCCCGCCTTGCAGGCTGCATCCCAGGTTTGACCGAGTCTCCGAGTACATGCGGAATGTTCTGCAGTAGCCCCCATTTCCGCAGAATATTTATCGATTTCCTACAGTGTGATTCTCCTTATAGATTTTATTTTAGTTATAGTTACAGTTATAGTTAATGGTTTTTTTTATTTTAGTTATAGTTACAGTTATAGTTAGTATTATTTTTTAGTTATAGTTATAGTTATAGTTACTGGACTTTTATTTTAGTTAATTTTAGTTAGTACATAATTACAAGTGACCTCAATGGTCCATATATGGGGGTCATCGATTCATTATGTCAGTAAATTTTAGGCATTTTTTTTTATCTCCTCCCCTTGTCATCAACTGTCAAACATTCAAGGACCCCCTAACAAAATTATGTCAAAGAAAATTACCCGACCACCAGAATATTTCTATGACTCTAACATGCAAAAAACTGAAATTGCCAAAAAACAAAACGTTGTTATTCAGATTTTAATTTGATACTTAATGGCTACAGTAGCCTAATCACTGTCTGTCACAGATATTTAATGGATTTTTTCCCATTAAAAAATACAACCTCGTTTTCTTTTTAATATATATTCAATTTGATTTTTTATGAACATTTCTAGTTTGAACATGATTACGTTTTTTTTATAATATTCCTTTTAACATAGAAAATTAAAATCAAAACAAGTTTCTCACTCTAAAATTAACAATCGAAAGAAAAAAATTATCTTTCCATCAAAAAGAAACTCGAAATATTAGATTTTCGAAAAGAAACCAGAATATTCGGAAGAATATGCAGCACATTTTCTCATTTTAACTCAGAACAATAAACTGGATAGTTTAAAACGAATAAATAGGCCTATCGCGTTTGATTAAATTCGCCATGTGTATCGACATTGCACTTTTTTTTATTTCATTAACGAAAATAGCGATGAATTTTCGTTAGTGTTATTTTCGTTATAGTTATAGTTACAGTTAATGATATTTTTTAGTTACATTTATAGTTATCGTTAACGAAATCATTTTTGGTTCGTTAACGAACATTTTCGGTATCGCTAACGTTAACGAGAATCACACTGATTTCCTATTTTGTCCGACGGTGACCAGCGAATGTAAGCCTATGTTCATCGTGAAAAAAAAAGAAAACTTTAACCCTTATAGGGTCACCGGGGGGTAAAAAAATTACCCCCATATCGGTTTTTCACGGAAATTTTAATCCCTGAAAATAGTTGAAGAAATCGCTTCTATGACTTTTCCTAAACATGCTTCATCCACAGAATGCATCCAGTTTCATTAGTTAGTCATGCACCCAAATCAGCTATAAAGTACGAAAATGCACCACGTCGTAGCTATTTTACTCAGGAATTTATAAACATAACATAATGCATGCTTTACACATGAGTGTCTTGCTGTTACAATGTCTCCTTATCAGTATCTGAACATTATATATAGAAATCGTTTTGGGTTCATCAAATTAGGATGAATAAATGAAGTTCTGCTAAATTATGACATTATAAACTCAATGATATTACAATGCACACAAACGGTACCGTTCAGCATTTACTGAACAGTCATTCTGCATCTGCAGAGAGGGAAAGTGGGCAGGATAAGCAGGAATATGCTAGTGTTTTGACTGCATGCTTTCCGCACACGAAACTGTTGCACTTAGTGCATTTATGTTCACATTTCTTGTCGTCTTTACGTGGACACGAGTGGCATCGACCATGTTTCTTCGCTGGATTTGTTGCGCATTGACTAGGTGCCGGTTGTACACCGATTGCCAACATGGCTTTTGCTACAGATGGTTGGTGTGAAATTGATGGATCGGAGGCACGCTGTGTAATCAATGGCTCCACGAGCTTGTCAGCAACTTCTGTCAGGAAAAGACGTCGCTTATCAAGACGTGTTGAACCTTTATGATTTTTCCATTGCGGGTTTTCAGATTCCACACGACGAATGCGTTTAGACAGGCATATATTACTACACAGTAAACAATGACGTCAGCAATAGCTTGTGCTCCATAGATAAAAACAATAATGTCAGTACCTTCTATAAATACCTTTTTTTAGTTTTATACTTGAAAATCGGAGTTTATCATAGGAATCATGTGAATCACAGTTGGGGTGTTTTTTTTACCCCCCGGTGACCAAAATCGGTTGAGAAATATCGTGACCCTATAAGGGTTAAAAAGGAATAATAAAGAATTATGACTGCTAGAGATGACGAACTCACATGATGCAATCGCACTTCTATTTCAGCAGGTTTAGTATTAAGTAATCAAATTTTGTGACTTGTCTTTTCAGATGGAATCGATTTGACAGACATCTACGATGAATGTGTCGTTAAGGCTGAGTTGTATGCAAAAAGCGACAACTGTTGTCCAGAGGACTTGGTCTGTGGAGTTGTTGTGACTCTAAGGAACGACAGTCGTTGGTTGATACACGATGCTCTTTGCGATGATAACAAATGCCAGATGTTTGTCGTCAATGCTTCGTGTATGTCCAGTGATTGGAAGTTGTTAGCCGAGAGAAGAATTGCAATATCTGGAGTGGGTGATTACTTTTAAGTGGAAAATAGTGTTTATAATGGCCTGAATATGACCGATTGCAGCGAGTCGTGTACAAGAATGATGAATCTGCCTTAGCAACAGAACTTTGCAGAAATCTTTCAACAATAGTGACACACTTAATTTGCACCAAACGTTTCTACATCTGATTTGACGCATTCAAATAAAGAATTGTTTTTCTATACGTGTCTATGAGTCGCTGCTTGCCACCTGCTTAAGTGCAATTTACTTGCACTCTAAAATCAATGTAAGGAAAAAGCACAACATTTTGTGATTTAGGAACTGCTGAATGTGAAAGAGTTCAATACACTAAGGAATATATTGATTATTGAAGCCCCATTTAATTTGTTATGATTCTGTAACGCTAATCAGGATCCATTAACTAGGATCGAGAGCTCAAATAACTTGTACTGATAATATAAAGTCGTTCCCTGATTTATCATTTAATTATCTACTGAGGAACAGGTGATACGACAGTAGATGCTGGTGTCCTGCGCTTCCTGCCTTCGAGTGGCGCTTTAGAAGTTTGGAGATTACGATTACGATTACGATTACGTGTTGCAGCTAATCCTCGAATCGAGAACTGTTGAAGACAAGACAAGCAACACAACTATGGACAACGAAACTACACCTCTCGAATTAGACTTTTGCTGTGTTTGTGTCAAAAAAGATAAATTCAGTCTTTTACGAAGCAAATGTTCGTTATATCTTGCCCCAATCTGATAGTCTAGCCTGACAGTTGAATGCTTTGCTTGATTTTTCTAAATTAGAAAAGATCCGTTTTATAGATTTTCATTAGTTTCCTAATTCTAGGAACCGTGTGTACAACTCCGTCTATAGAAGTGAGTCAGCAATTGACTCTACAGAGACTTTCTAATTTTATGAAACAATCATTAATGAATTAACCTTTTTATCATTCTCAAAGCTTTGGATATTGTATTGAAAGTTTTAATTGTTTTAATGGAGTCGTTGTAATCTGGCTATAAATGTTTCACATTAAGTCAATAAGAAAACTTAGATAGGATGGCCTACTTTTTGCGCTTAATTTCATACAATGAAAACAATCGGTTCAAACTGCTCAATTCGTCATTATGACGACACGAGAATCTCTAGCTTTTATATAGTCTACTCGTCTATACAATTATTTACGCCATCTTATTTAAGTGCATAAATAATAACAAACACATATATACATACCTACGTACTTCATTTAGCGCCTTTCAATATCTAAAAATAGAAAAGATCCATTGTTGCTGTAAAGCAGGCTATTAGGGTTTTCTCGTGCTAATTAAAGATTACTTACTTAGTTAGGCCTACTTGCTTGCCTGGGACTGAGCGCGGAACTGAGCGACGTTGCTGATAAAAATGTACATGTGCTATTTAATTATTATTATTTTTGCCCTGAGGTAGGCTACTTCTTTCCCTCAGGGTCTTAGAAATGTAAAAGTTTTTGTTTCTGGAACAGTGATCCATCGTCCAAGTCATGTTGGAGTTGGACTGATACCATCGAGCCGCAGTAAGCCATCGTGTTCAACCGTTGGATGATGATCGAAGTTCTCTGATGTAAAAAGCTCGTTTCGCTTGGTTTACCCCGTGTCGTTATTAACCCGTTAGTAATAATAATCAGTGTTTTTTTCAAGAAAAAAGGTTCCGGAACTGAAAAATTCTGGATGGGCTAAACTCTCGAGAAAAACGGGATTAGAGGTCAGAATGGGTCTCAATAAACACTGAAACAGTTTAAAACACTGAAAATAAATTAAAATAACTAAATTATTGCTTTTAATATTAAAATAAATAAATTATTTTTTAGGAGCCTGAAAAAGGTACCGGAACGTTCGTTCCGGCGCGTTCCGCTGAAAAAGCACTGATGATAATAATAATAATAATATTATTATTATTATTCTTAAAAATTTGTATGAGACCTTCACTTGATTCTCTCTTCCTGCGTTCTCGTCTTCATATCCCATATTTTTTTTAAATTGCAACAAATGTCCATTCAGACAAATGTCCGAAAAACTTTCGAAGTCATGCTATGTGTTAAATACTCGCAAACTTATTTGATAATAAAATTGCTAGTTTGGTGCAATGTAAGAACGCATCAGGAATGAATTTGACACCTCTACTAATGCGATATAAACTCCTTGTTGGCGTAATGAGCACAAAGATTGATGACGTCGCTATTATCAACGGTCTATAAAACTAGGTACGGTTACAAATCTACTGTTTAAAATTAATTCATGTTAATCATTCGATAATAAATCAGTTTTCACAAGTTTCAATGCTTTTTCGTTCTCAGTAGAATGCTCTCTTATAATTCTCAGTGTAATATCTCACACAACTAGAGGACCGCAATTAATAGTGGGCGTTTGCATAATGGTAATCCTGGGTTTTAGCGTCGGAAACTATTTACATTGCATGAGCGATGAAAACGTTTCACAGTTAAACTCAAACAAGAAGTTGGAAGATTGATGAAAATATCAATGAAACTAGAAGCCGGATGAACGATTAAAATGTTACATAATAAAAGTCAAACTAGAAGTTGGAATTGCGATGAAAATGTATCGTTTTAGTGCCGATATTATTCCCGTGTATGACCGATGAAAACATTTTATAGTAAAACTCGAACTAGAAGTTGGAAGATTGATGAAAATATTCACGTAAATAGAAGCTGGATAATCGATTAAAATATAACTCAAACTAGAAGTTGGATGAACGATGATTATTTATTGTATATTGTATTAGAACGTTTCAATGTAAATAGTTTCCGACGCTAAAACCCAGGATTACCTGCATAATTATCCGTCGTTGATCTGGACCTTTGAAAATCGACTCGGAAGTCGGAACTCTTTTGGAGTACTCTTTGGAAAATGCCCTCTGATTTGATTTGACCTCCTGGAAACCGGACTTGGACCTCTTTTGGACTACTCTATGGAAAACTCCCTCTGATTTGATTTGGCCTTCGGAATCTGGACTCAGACTTCGGTAAACGTACGTTTTAGCGTAATTAATTATTGGACGAAATGTCCACTTTCGCTTCAGCGAAATTAATTATTGGAAGCTGTATGAGCGATGAAAATACAAATCAAACTGGAAGCTGGATTAGCGATGAAAATATAAGTCAAACTGGAAGTTGGATTAGCGATGAAAATGGAGATCAAACGAGAAGCTGGATGTGCAAAGAAGGTAATCCTCCACGTGACGTGCGTTCATTATAATGTACACTGTTATAGTGGATAGTTATCAGCAATTGTGATGACTGATGAAAATATAACTCAAACTAGAAGTTGGATGATTGATGAAAATAGTATTGAAACTGGAAGCTGGATAAATGATGAAAATATTACATAATAAGTCGGAAACTAGAAGTTGGAATTGCGATGAAACTATAATCGTTTAACGCCGATATCATTGCCGTGGATGAGCGATGAAAACATTTCATAGTAAAACTTAAAATAGAAGCTGGATTTGCGATTAAAATGAGCTAAAAGTGGAAGCTGGATGGATGAACGATTACAACGTGTAATATTAAAGTAAACTAGAAGCTGGAAGGTGGATTAAATAATTATTTACGCTATTCATTTTTCCGAAATCCTGCCAATAATTAATTACGCTAAAGCGTACGTTTACCCAGACGTCTCTTGGATTACTCTCTGGAACACCATCTGACTGGACGTAGCGCTCGTGAATAGGCTTGTGCCCTGCGCTTAGCCTTCGAGTGGCGCTTTAGAAGTGTGGATATTACGATTACGATTAGGTCGTTCGTTATATATATATACAAGATTTCAATGCATTTTCCAACCATGAGATATCGCTGCCTATAAATGGATTTGAAACTGGAGTGTATTTTGAATTATTCATTTCGTGTGGTTTTCCACTAAAAATTGTGTGGCTACTAGCGTGGTTCTTCAATTCTAAATACAGAACTAGTAACCAATAGTTTTGACGACTTAGCTTGCGCTGTATCGCGGCCGTTTAGCTAGTTCTTCCCGCATTTGCATACAGTGTGGAATGACTATTTTAGATGGTGGAAAGCGGACTTTAAATTCATGTTAAGAGTTTTTTTGCTATAGTCTTTGAAAGTTGATGTCGTGTTGTAGGCTGTCAAACTGGTGGAAATCTGATTCTATCTCCCAGACATGTCTTGTAGACTAACTGTATATTGCGACTACGATGCTTTTATTTTTTTTTTGGAGGGGTAATATTATAAATACATAAGTGAAATGCAAGAAAAAAGTAAAGTTTTAGATAACTGGTGAATGCTTATTGAATTTCACATTGAAAAAGCAAGCAACTGGCGAGTTTGGAGAATAATTGAATCGAAAGAAACTTGTTTTCAACTCTACCTGTTGGCAACAATCATATCTGAAGCACAGACTCAGACAATTAATAATCGTTAATAATGCCGAAAAGTATTTCTTCCAAACAACCATTAGCAGATTCCATCAGAAATGCAACAGAAGAAAACATAGAAAGTTCCCAGTCATGTCAGAAATCATTTGTACTGGATAGTCATACGAAGGGAAACAAGAAAAGACATTCCAAATCAAAGACACACGAATGCGAGTTTTGCCCAAAAATATTTGCGCACACCAGATACCTGCAGAGACACAAGAGAATCCATACTGGAGAAAAAACGTTCCTTTGCCTGGTATGTGAGAAAACATTCTCACAATCTTCTCATCTGAAAACACACACTAGAACGCACACAGGAGAAAAACCATTTCAGTGCGAAGTATGTATACAAATATTTTCTCATCCATACAGTCTACAGAGCCATATTAGAATCCATACTGGAGAGAGGCCTTATCAATGCCAGTTATGTCAAAAACGTGTTTCCCAGTCTTCAAATCTAGCACGTCATGCAAGAATTCATACCGGAGAGAAATCTTACCAATGCCAAGTATGTCAAAAACGTTTTTCTCAATGTTACAGCCTAACAAGTCATGCAAGAATTCATACCGGAGAGAAATCTTACCAATGCCAAGTATGTAAAAAATGTTTTTCTCAATGTTACTGCCTAACAGGACATGCAAGAATTCATACCGGAGTGAAACCGTACCAATGCCAGCTATGTGAGTTAAAAACTAACGATAAAAGTCATCTAACGAGACACATGAGAACACATACCAGAGAAAAACCATACCTTTGCGGGGTATGTCAGAAAACATTCTCAAATACTTCAGATCTGAAAAGACATGAGAAAACCCACTCGGAAGAGAAACCATTTCTTTGTGTTCTTTGCAGCAAAACATTTTCTAGATCTTCAGCGCTACAAATTCATGTTAGAATCCATACTGGAGAGAGACCATACCAATGTCAGATATGTAAGCAAAGTTATTCGCAATCTTCTCAACTACGATATCATGTTCAAATCCACACTGGAGAAAAACCATACGAATGCCAGGCGTGTAAAAAACGGTTTATCAGATCTTCCGATCTAAAAAGTCATGCAAGAATTCATACCGGAGAGAAGCCACACCACTGCCAATTATGTGAGTATAAAACTAATAATAACAGTTACCTAAAGACGCACTCGAGAAGACATAATGGAGAGAAACCATACATTTGCCAGATATGTCAGAAAACATACTCATGCACTTCAGGTCTGAGAATTCATGAAAAAATCCACTCCGTTTCTGACTTCATTTTGTAAAACATTTCCCAAAGTCTACAATCTGCAAAATTATGTTGGAATCCATACTTGGGAAAACCCATACCGGTACATATTCCAGTTATGCCAGAGGACATTCTCACGCCATTATTTCAGGTACTCCAAGAAACATTCTTATGCAATTCTTCTTAAATACATGAATTAACCCTAAATGGATAGAACCATTCTGTGCCAGGTTTGTTAAAAAAACACTCGCGAGTTTCCAGTCTACAATTAAACAAAAATCTCAGTCAAATATTACCTTAAATATATGACAATATTGAAGCACAGTAGTTGGTGAAGAAACAAAATGCAAGTTTGGAACTGCTACACATTATAGATTGCATATCAATTTTGTATTCAGAGTAAGAGCTTTAGTACAGTTCAACTGAATATTTCAGTAGGACTAGACGTATTCAAGGATCTTGCATATGTTTTGCGTAATTTTTAAACATTTTCAGTTCAATTCCGTTAGGCCTATAATTATGCTTGCGTCTAGTTAGGCACTTTAATTCTATCGAACTGTTTTGATTATTGCGCTGAGGATCAACTTCGCAATATCTGCAGTGGCTGTTTTCGTGTTGTTTTCACTTTTATCCAATTTTACATTGACTTTCTCTCATGCTGTTTCTTTTACTGTTCCATAACTGCAATAGCAAATTAAAACGATTATTTCACACATAATCAGTTCTGTTGGTCACGATGCTGTAAGGGTTGAAATGACTTATCAAATAAAGTTTGTTCGATCTTTATTTGTCATAGTTAACCAGTAACGACACTTAGAAATATAGCATCCATGTACAGCTGAAGGAGTAAATTGCCCAAAACATAGTGAACGGTCGACATATTTGTCACCCGAGTAAGCCCGCCTAAATAAACTTGTATGAATTTATTGTAGTTAGTTTGAAGTCTTATTCGCTTCGAAAGTTCTACATTCGTATGCGCCCAATAATACAGTTAAAACAACGTGAACAACACACAAACCTAAACAGACCTAATGCGCTTTCATGGAAGCAACTCCAGTCCGTTGTCCCGCAGATTTAGAGTTGGCGAGTTTAAAATAGTGCACTACTACTATAACACTGTTGTAAAGTTCTTTGCTATTGACGTCAATGCCGTAATTATAAGTCGATTTGTGAAGCGCACCATTAATGTAACTGACGCCTGGTTGAGGACAGGATCATAATCAAGATCATCCTCATGGGACGAACACCGATGGTTGGTGCGGCCTAGAAGTACACGAGGGAACTCTGTGTTCCAGTCTCCAGTCAGCCAGGCCGTCGATCCTTGCGTTCTGCTGCTTGTGGGGACCTGATGGTCCCGTGCATCGATGCGGATAGAACCGTGACTTCTCATGCATTGCACCATCATACTGGAACAGCCCTCCAGTAACAATACGTAACATTGCACTGCATGCAGCTCGAACATTTTCGAAATTTCTTAAATCACATCTGTTTACATCTGTAGCTACGTTTAGCGCCATCGTGCGGTTCTCGTGAGGCGCTAAATAAATGGCTGTATATATACATGCATACAGCAACTACCGATAGTCATGGTTTTTTAAATGCGTTCCCTATCAGACCTACAATGGAGTATACGCCTTTACGGCTAATGCTTCCGTGTTTATTCTAGTACGAAACGTTGCTCCTCAACTAAAATACATTAACCTTATTTTCGTTTAATCAGTGGTAGTTAATTAAGAAACCGGTGAGAAATTGTGGGGAATCTGTTCCTCTAAAGTCTAAATGATACTTATCACCAACATTCTGCCTACACGTGGACCTGGAATTTTGTGTAGGTCACTCAGCCTACAGTCATTACCTTCGCACACGGAGTCCTGTATGCAGTCTTCTCCCCTCTGCCACAGACTAACGATCAACTAGACACTTCCAACTCCAAACCTGAGCTTACTGACTCTGCGTTATTTGTTGACTCCTGACATTGTCGATGCGCTCTGAACATAAACCGTTGCCTAAGTGTCTAGAATCAGATCAGCTGCCTGAGAACAATTCGGTGACCCAGTGTTATTTAATTGCCGGCGTGGATTAATTGACAGTGCCTACTTTACTGCGTGTAGTGCATACGTAAGTTCTGAAGCCCTGCCGTCATGGTAGAGCACCTCTGAGACATGGACGTTGCTATTTAACAAGGAGGACTCGCTTTGTTTGGCAGAATATGTTCGCCGACGTGCTAACGTGCTTTAGATCTTACGACTTCTGTCAGCAAGGTGAAATCGTCAACTAGGCCTATCCGACAGACAGTACTTTTGAACGGAGACCAAGATCACGTGTCATCGATCGAGACTTTTTTTATCAGACTTCAGGATGCGAAGACTTCGTCTTCTGCTTCAACGTCTGCAACTTCGGATCCACACTTCCCGCAAGTGTCGTTGCTTCGTCACCCCATCGCCTGACCCAGCCACCAACGACTTTTCTGACGATTACATTCTGCCAGCCCCAGTTAACAGTGTATTCGACAGTTAAACTTTAACCTTGTAGGCCTATATGAAATAATAACGCACGTTTTTCTATGGCTCGTTTTACCGATGTGTCCGCTTACCTTCCTGCAAGGAAAACATTACTGACGCTTTGAATCAAGAGCGATGGGAGCCACGGCGCAGGACGACCACAGTGAAACGGCAAAGCTTCCGCAGATATGGAGGTGCCAGGCCCTCCATACATCACCGGACCAGAGCTGAGATCCGGTAGTCAATGCGCTGCGGGAAGGGGAGCCAGTGCAGAACATCTCGCATGTACCCCGAGACTCGGCCAAACTTAGGGATCTGACCTACCAGTCAGGCAGTTGTGCGAAGGACCCTGTCAAGGCACCTCATCCGTCAGCCCATCATATATAGCGCTGCAGTAGTTGAGGCGGGAGGAGATTTATAAAAGCGCAAGTTATATAACTAAACATACTTCATATGCGCTGGTAGTAGCTCGACTTAGTCAGATGACATGATCAAATAAGGCTTTAATTTCTTTGTGAAGCTTTCGCTAGAAAGTTCAGGAACACGGAATTTGGAAGGGTAGAGCGTTCCAAACCGTTGGCCGGATGCACCGAATATTCTTCTAAGCGAAGCAGTAGCCTTTCCGGGCCACACAATCATGGTAATAGGTCTTTCCCGAATGCAATCGAGACCGACCAGAAGCTGAAGTCCTTGGGTAGATGCGGTGGAGCCATTCCGTGAAGACACTCGTAAACAATATTGAGAGACAGCTAGAGACAAAAGGACAGACAGTTATGAAAATAGACGAACTGAGATAAACAGACAGACAATTCGTCATCAGCTTTATCAGTGGAACGTACTTCAAAATTATCACCAGTCTCTTTCACATTAAATCACAGGTCATCGGTCAGGCCAACCTAAGGGTCGACTTTTACATTTGGAAAATGTGCATTTCTGCTTTGATGCAGATTGCTTTTGACTGATTATGGCTTAAATTAAGAGAGGAATTACGTTTATATTTGACCAACAAAATCTCAACTGACTTCAGCTGAAATAAGGGGAAGAAAAGACTACAATTGGGGTGACAACTGCGATACTCCTCAATATATACAGTTTTACGACACAAAAAAGGACATTTAATAAGTACAATATCACCTCTGCACACTCTTGATATAGTTCATGTAGAAGAACGTTGAACTGAAGAAGTAACCAGGCAGACGAAGCCTTAACGACTCGCGCAGTCGCGCTCCTTTCAAACTTTTCCATCAACAGTTGGTTAGCAAACTCTGCCCCATGTGTAATTCTTGATTGTCTTTCGTTGGAATTCAAATGCTAAAATCCTTGCATTCGAGTTTGGAATCGGATAATAAAGTTTCCTATTGAGTTTGTTACGAGTCGCTAGCTTTACATTCAACGATTTACATTAAGCTTTGTAAATACCTGGTAATGAAATTTTCGCTAAATAAAGACACTTCGCTTATTATGAGATTTGCGTATGTATTACTCAAGAGAATGGCCCTGTGGAAACATATTTTGCTTCATTGGTCACGTTTTAATGCACAGTTTAAAAGTCATACTAGAAGTCAATTTATTGTGAATGTTAGTGTATTATTGTACTTAGCCATTATTATAGGAATTCGTCATTTTATTCAAATAGCACTTTCAGTATCATTGTACTTAGTAATTCTACTGAAGATCTATGTTTTGTTGCTAAACGCAGTGAACAACATTCTGTAAACTGTTGCAAGCTCGTCCTAATGAGTTTGATAAACATCAACTTCTCTAAATTTTCCAACAAGGACTTGCTTCTTGCGTTCGTCGTAATGCAGTGAAAGCCGCCAATAAGGCAAGGGGTTTTTGCATGTTAAAAGAATTTGTTTCCACTCAAATGAACCTAGGTCAAACATAACCACACTGGATGTAACTTCATCTGTTTGAGACACAAACAGTCGATTGTTCTCTGAATCCAATAACAAATGATATGGATTCATGAGCTCTTGATGCTTTTCTCTTGATGGAAATTGGCGAAGAATTTGTCCTTCGTTACTTAATTCACTGATAATCCAAGATCCGCTTATTGAAACATTCGATTTGTGAGTTACAATGAATTGTCCATTGGATTGCTGTATGATGTGAAGTGGACTCAATATGTCGCGGGACAATGAAATACTTTGAATGATATTGGCATCAGATCCGTAGATTTCCACCTGACTTACCCCCTTAACATCTCTCAGTATCAAAGGATGTCCATCTTTAGACCTTGACAGAGTGATGGGTGGTCCGCCTACGATGGATAACCATTGAGTAACTCGACGGTCTTCAGCTGTTACCTTCCAGATGCATCTCTTCGCAGAGTCATGGATGTACAGGCATTTTAACCTGTCACTTGATACAACGTGAGTGCTATAAAAAATCTCACTTATCCTAATGTTCTTGTAACCCTGAAATGAATTTCGGTCGTCAAATATACATAGCTCAATACAGCCATCAAAAACTCCGAGCTTTCTACTGCCCAGAACATAGATTTTGTCGTCAAGTTTAGTCACTGCCTGAACATTAATCGGACATTGGATTCTTTTCATTAAGTCCACGAAAACTGAAAAAAATCAAAGATAGAATCTGTTATTCTAGACTACTTAAATTATTAAAATATCCACGCAGCGGCAAGAAAAAACAAATAAGTACGTAAGGCAGCAGGAAAATAAATAGAAAGTAGCAAGAAAATATTTGCGTAAATATAATGTTATTTAGTACTTAATAAACATCTGAAGACATGCCAAACTATCGCCTGAAAATTACCCATGACCAGTGCTTTTTTCAGCCGGAACGCATCGGAACGGCGTTCCGCCACCTTTTTTCAGCTGCTAAAAATAATTTATTTATTTTAATAATAAAAACAATAATTTAGTTATTTTAATTTAGGCCTAATTCCAGTGTTGTGATTTTAATTTAATTCCAATGTGGTGAACTGTAACTGTTTTCAGTGTTTATTGAGACGCTCCCAACCTGCAATCCCGTTTTCTCGGGATTTTAACTCTTTCGTAATTGTTCAGTTCAGTAACCTATTGTTCGGTTCCGGAACCTTTTTTCTAGCAAAAAAGCACTGCCTACGACAATAAGCTCTTATTCTAATCGTTAGGTAACAAATTGGAAATTTTTTGGGTATTTTGCATAGTTATAAGCCTGTTATACATTCTCTCTTGTTCATTGAGATTGTTCATTTTCAGCTTGAGGCATATAACTCATGTATAGAATTTAAGTAGATTAATTAAATGTACTACGCAACTGATCTTAAGCTTAAACGTCTCGTATATATTGTAGTAGTTATTGTAACAACATATATATATATATATATATATATATATATATATATATATCTCAATTTTTTTATTGCAACCAATCAGTAAAATTACATAGGTATAACAATTTATAAACATTTATTACTGCTTCATTAAATAAGGTGAGACTGTTCTAGTCGGTGATGGAAGCAATGGGCGGCCCCAAATGGATAATTATCCCGCTAGGCGGGGACACCCGACAGTAGGGTGCATCGATCGTAATGGGAGAAAAACAATTTTTCTCATTTTTATTTCTAATAGTGCAAAGTAGGTGCCAATTGATGTCAACAATATTCTGGTGCAATTTCACCAATTTAGCACATGACCTTGAGGTGCCCCAATGACCTTGAAGTTTTGATATTAGACCCACAGTATTTGCCCATGTTATGCAAGGAGTAATGTCCAGAAAAACAAGCTACTACAGTATGAATCTGGTGTATGTTCTGCTCTAATAAACTACTTTGACTTGACTTGATAAGTAGAATGTAATACTGGTAAAACATATTAGGTATATTATTCCATCACTGTGTCAATTACACCAATGATGAAACAGTGAGTTGAGTTTAAACTACAGTTGCGGTAAACTACAGTTTCTGTAGTAGTCTTATCCCATTAATGCAAGTAGGCCTAAGTAGTCAGGCTATGCGATATTCTTTCTTAGTGTTAAAAGTCGGCATTATTTGCCTGGATTCCAATATTGTTCCTATGAAACCGTTCCTGGCTTTGATGCCGCGGACTGCAGCTGAAGCCTTAGTCTCTACTTTAGCATAACGCTCCAGTGCCTATGAGTGCAAGAGAATCTAGGGAAGTCGAACTTCTGTGCTGGGTGCGTCTCTACAAATTGCATCATTTCTTCATCAGATACCTCCAATGTTAGTGGTGTTCTGCTTCGCATATATCTGTCAGTCAATGAGTTCAGTGTCATCAGATAAATCAAACTTTAGCACAGGAACAACGAATTTCGAATTTATGACCGTACAGTTTCCTAGCTTTCAAGATATGACGCATTCCCAGCTTTCAAATTTTCGTGCAGTCATGAGTTAAAATGGAGCAACAAGCAGTCGTTGTGCTTTCTCTGAACCAATTGGTAATGGTTTATTAACGTGTAAACAGTTACCAGTAGTGTTCTTTGATAAAATTGAATTGGATTTGCCAGCTGCAACTTTAACTGACCTAAGTAGTGACCGCCAGTATTTGTGGGACATTAGTAACGCGGTCGTCAGAGGCCAGTGCCCGTTAAATATATCTAAAAAGACCCTGGAACATTGAATCACTTACGGTGGTTGACAACAGTAGGCCCTACTGAGAATAGAATATTGCAATTGTACATTGGCAGCTGCCAGTTGCAGACCATCAGTAGGCCTAGAGCTTGAAATGCTGGCGATGTATGAAGTGAAAGTAGATGCTCCGATGTGGTTAACAATTTTGCAAGGCTGATCCAACCGTGAGGATACATGTCCGACGTAAGTCAAACCCGTTTTCTTCACAACCATAAGTGTTCCTCGATAACAACTCGTCGATAGTACTTATTTCCTTCCTTGAATTCTGTACTCGAATTTTATCTTTTCGACCATCAAAAACTAAAGCGTGTAAATCAGCTACGTTGTTCAAGTCTTCCAGCTCTTTACGCTTATTTTATTGTCACGTCTAACTTTATTTTGGTCAATAACATTGACGAATCAACATCACATATAACACCGAAATCCTGCAGCACCGCAGGTGTTATACCAGCAGCTACTCTGTGTGAAACACCATATTGATCACAGGCTTAAGCTAATGTTGGTAGTCTACTACGAAATTCTCTTGACTAGCCTATAACGTTCGATTCAGGTTCATCACAAGTTGATTTCTACCATATTATACAATATAATCTTTAGTTACATCATCTGGTTAATTGCAAGTGTTTGACCTGCCGGTATCCAAACTAGATTCAGCATCGTCTACTGAGTCATCATTAACATCCATGACCTTCACTCCACATAACAACTTGCAATATATTTCGAATCGTCGACCTTGCTTAGCTTTTCTTTTCTGCTTGTTAACAAGCTTATTTATTGTAAGTTTGTCGACATTGCTGATAAACATCAACCTTACTGTTCTCTGGTCAATTATAAACTCCTGCTCATCTTTAGGAACTCGAATGAATTGCCACCTACCTACTAAAAGATCAACAGGACTCCTTCAAGCTATGCATAAATTAGTTTGCCGTACAACAAATTACGTTAAATGCACAGCTCCGAAGCCTTCAAATCATGAACACTTTAGGGTCCTTGGGGCACCTCAAGAACTTATCCAAAAAAATCAAAAATTTACCTGCTAATTAAGCATTACAAAAGGCACCTATCGGCAACTATTAGAATATTCTTTTCAAAAAAATTTTTTTTCGATGCACCCTACCCGACAGGTCATGTAACATAGTT
The DNA here is from genome assembly GCA_963556255.1 of Allolobophora icterica. Taxonomy (NCBI): domain Eukaryota; kingdom Metazoa; phylum Annelida; class Clitellata; order Crassiclitellata; family Lumbricidae; genus Allolobophora; species Allolobophora icterica. The sequence continues at coordinate 3,487,495 of OY744610.1, read as the reverse complement.
CAGTGTATGGCATATTATAAGTTATCCTTCCCGACGTGACTAGAAAAAAAATAGTCTGGGCATTAAACGGGATGAGGAGCTCTGAGAGGTAGAAAGAAATGGAACAAAACTTAACTAATCTTATCAAAACCTTAACTAAGGAGCTCAAGGGCCAGTGCGCGTAGCTGACGGACCCAAGCTATAACAGAATCGAAAAGAGGAGGAGTCTAGTCAAGGCGAATTCTACGAATGCATAATAAATGAGCGTAAACGTTTTTAACCCTTTGGAAGTGAGGTGAAACATTGGAACGTTTGAGGTGATGTGGGGTATGATATACCCCCAATACATAGTTTTTACTTGCAAGTCGCAATATCAACTAAATAACATTAATTTTGAGCTAAGCTATAGTTTTATAACCAATTATCAACTAAACTGGTGATTATCACAACAAATAACTGTTTTCGATCATTATTGAAATGGCCAGCAGGTGAATTAATAACCATGCAATATCTCCTTAGCACGTGCATTTTTCAATACTCGTTCAAAACATTACCAAAAGCACGAATAATACCCGTAATAATGCATCAATTTTGCATCGATGCAGAATTATATGCTGCAATATCTTATATTATCGCCCAATTCATTTATCGGCATTGCGCCGTTACTTTTTTTAATTCGATAAAATCAAAAAAATATATGAAAATTTATAATTTGTTTTTAATATGCAACAAAATTTAAAATTGTGCGTTCAATAGTACCTGATATTGTCTTAAAATGTTCATATTTCACATCCAGTAAGGTAAACAAAAATAATCCAAGCTGGTTCCACGTTTTCCGTAGAAAACGCAACGTGGAATAGCTATGGGGTGTGTCATACCCCACCTCACCTCCAAAGGGTGAAAACTGATATCTGGGAGAGGAGGAGCGGATTTCTGTTGGAATGGTATCCCAAAGTAGTGGTCCAGCTGTTCTAATGCAAAATTTTCGCGTGTTAGTGCGCGCTTTTCCTGGTCGATACGAAGTGGCGTTCCTAGTAAAATGGTCATGAATTTGGGAAGTGAGAGTGAAGTATCCCACGAAAGAGAGAGGTAGTAGATTGCGTTCATAACGAAAAAGGAGGTCTCCTGTTTGGGCGAAACCTATTTGTTTTAAATCTAGCAGGTTCCAAGTCTTGAATATAGTGGAGGTATGTTCGCTTCTTCGGGCTCCCTGAATTAGTCTTACTGCTTTCTTTTCTAAAATGACAAGTTTATTTCTTATGTATGTGTGTATATATATATATAATATATATATATATATATTGTATATATATATAATATATATATATATATATATATATATCGCCATTTCCAAAGAACCCACTTAACAAGACAAAACCATGCTCGGGTATATGGGTCATTATCCGAAAAGTGCAGAACTGATGTCCCATGCTGGTTTTTTGAGTGTTTTCGATAATTTCTTCAAAGTTTTTGGCCAATCCTTCGAAGAATTAGCAGATTAACATTTCCCGTCATTGTTTTAGCTGCTAGATTTTGGAAATTTAGAAATAAATTACCAAATGTGTACAAAATATCACTACCATCCTCTGTCCGAGACGGTGTACAATGCATTAAATTAAGCTTTTGCGCAAATTTATTCCATTACAACCTGTAAAAAAGGTATATTAATTTGATTAATTAGTAGCTAGCATAATATTATGCAATAATGAAACATTTAGACTCATTTTCGTAACATTTATTTCTTTTTGGACCTATTTATACTGTCTTGTCCATAGAAATAAGCATCATAGCCATCTCAATTTTTGGGAAGCCTATAACTTTTAGAGAACGTGCTTACTTACTAAAAGAAAAACATCCGGAACAAGATATTGTCAACTATTAATGGAATCACACAGATTTGTGTTGAAATTCTTAATGTTTTATTTTTAATTTAAGTTTGTGTGTTCCAAATTACAAGAAAAGTAAATTTCTGTTTCATTACCATCTCGTGTTGTAATTCCTGGTTTACGTAGATTATAACATTGATAACTTATTTTATTTACCGCTTTAGTTGAACTGATTTAAATTACTTATCTGATAGAGTAATTCAAGTGAAAATATTTGACGGCTGTCATAAATTTCATCATTTCATCATTACCATCCGTATACATCAGATTTCTGCTATTTTCTCATGACAGTCGCATTTTGTCACGGATGGTAATAACGCATTGCTAAGACTGATTTACATGTACTTTTTGTGAATTATTTGATATAAAAATAAATTGCAAGTAATTAGAATTTACTAGCAACTCTTAAAATGTTGTTCAACTTGTATCTAATACATATAAAATACAGTTATAGCTAATGCTGCACAGATTTTTTCTGCAGCTGAAAATAATATTTCTTTTTTTGAATAATTTCGAAAAATGTCTTAATTTCTTGACACCAGACTAATATATTATGTGAAGGAAAGGCCTGTTGTATTCCTACTTAATGCTGGTATCATCTACTTTTAGGAATTTGCCATTTTATAAGCACGAGAGGAATATTTCAGGTCCCTGTGATCTTTTATGATTACACAAAAAGGACGGACTGTAATGAAAAAAGAGGCGTTTTGACTTTATAAATTCTGAAAAAAATTAACTTATGATTAAAAATATACTGGATTTCGTTCAAATAAGTTAAATTTAACTATGTACATGACTAAAAAACACTTTCAAACAATTTGGGGGAAAAATTTTTTGTTTTTCGGAGACGAAATTTGTAACGTTTCGGATAATGACCCATATAAGATATACAGAGAGACCTATGAGTTGAGTCTCAAATTGTTACCCTCTAAGCATTTTCATGGGATTTATATGTATGACTGGTGTGAGCTTTATAAGTTTGTATGTGTACCATATGAGAACATGGGTACTAAAATTGGCTGCATGTGGACATGCTGCCTGGGTTTAGACATTTTATCCTAAAAAGGCGAGTCTATCATAGCGAAGCTACTATTTCGGACTGATTATTAGGTAAGTAACGTTAGAACAGAGACCTTGCTACAACAGAATTTCTAAGGGTATGCCGTAATCATAAAAACGGACCTCCATAACTTCTTTTCAGAAGAAGGTTTACTTAGCGCTGCCGTGAACAGTTACACTCGAACTTAATATTCGTAAGAAACGTTAATTAATTAAGCTAGACATAGTCATAATTATGGTTATATATATTAAGTACACTATGAAAAGTTTACAATTAGACCTTGTAAACTATCAGAATTAAGCTTAAATAGTACGGTGAATAAACAGTGATTGCATTTTAATTTTTTTGCAAATGTGGCGAATCTTTCATACCTAGTTTTTCTTTTTCCGTCTTTGGTTTCGCAGGCGACGTATGTTGCTCTACAACTGAAGTGGTAAAACAGACTTAAAACCGATTAAATTAAGCTGAGTCTAAGCCAGCAAAGGTATTGCTGGTATTCCTCGTTTTTTTAAAAACGATCAATAGCCGAGTGGTAGGTTTCGACTTAGCCTTCCAAATAAACCTGCCAATATGGCCACATATTACCAATATAGGCCACAATGTCATATTCCTACACGGAGCCCATTTGGGTCCCATCTAATGCCCATGGATACGCTAGCAGGAATTATATGCCGAGTTTTCTAAAACAAATCTGACGCAGAAAATGACGCGAAGTTGGCAAATAAGATAATAGATATACTGCTTAAATAATTAGTATCCTGCACGTATAAAGTACGTTAAAAATTGTGTTACCAAATAATAAATACCCGAAGAGTGTGTGCAATAAGTATGAAGGTTAATGTAATATTTCAAAGATAGCTACGTTAAGCGGACAATCATTAGGAGAGTCCTTACTCAAAATACGTTAGTCAGTGACTGGGTTTACTATCAAAGGGGCGAAAATCAAAAGGGCGAAATCAAAAGGGCGCAACCAAAAGGGCGAAAATCAATAAAGCGAATGATAAATAAGGCGCATGATCAAAAGGGCGAAAAACAAAAGGGCGCATGTTTAAAAGGGCGAATATAAATAGCGTGTTTACGAAGACAAGTGCGAAATGTAAGAAAGCGCACCCTTATATAGGCCATAGACTCATTGGAAATATGCAGAGTATCGCAGTGCGCAAGGCCGTAGCTAGGGGGGTGTTTTTGGTGTTTAAACACCCCCAAATTAAATAATGTAAAAATGAAATAATGCATTTACTAACTACAAACCCCTTGGTCGGTTGATTCGGTTGCAAGTCGGCTTGCTTAAGGACGAGAAAACACCCCCCGATACAGAAAACACCCCCCGAAACAGAAAACACCCCCGAAACAGAAAACAGCCCCCGAAACAAAATCCTGGCTACGGCCCTGGCAGTGCGAAATGCTTGGCTTGATGCCATACTGAAGGCGATGTCTTGACAAAGTTGTCATGTGAGCATAACCATTAGGGTGCATCGAAAAAATATTTTTGAAAAGAATATTCTAATAGTTGCCGATAGGTGCCTTTTATACTACTTAGTTAGCATGCAAATTTTATAATTTTTTGGATAAGTTCTTGAGGTGCCCCAACGACCCTAAAGTGTTCATGATTTGAAGGCTTCGGAGCTGTGCATTTAACGTAATTTGTTGTAGGGCAAACTAATTTATGTATAGCTTTAAGGAGTTCTGTTGATCTTTTAGTAGGTAGGTGGCAATCATTCGAGTTCCTAAAGATGAGCAGGAGTTTCTGACTGACCAGAGAACAGTAAGGTTGATGTGTATCAGTAATGTCGTCAAACTTACAGCAAATAAGCTTTTTAACAACAGAAAAGAAAAGCTATGCAAGTTAGTCGAGTCGAAATATATTAAGTCATTGTGTGGTGAGAAGGTAGAGGGTGTTAATGATGACTCAGTAGACAATTCTGAATCTAATTTCGACACCAGCAGGCCAAACACTTGTAATCATCCAGGTGATTAAGCTAAATTTTATATTGTTGAATTTAGTAATAATCAACTTGTGATGCATCAAACGTTATAGTCAAGAGACTTTTGTAGTAGACTACCAAAATTAAGCGCTGTTAGCGTTATGATGTTTCAGACAGAGCAGCTGCCGAGATAACACCAGTGTGCTGCAAGATTTTGATGTTATATGTGATGTTGATTTGTCAAATGTTATTGACTAAAATTAAGTTAGACGTGAATGATGAAATTACTGTAACGAGCTGGAAGACTTGAACAACGCAGGTGATTTACTCGGTTTATTTCTGATGGTCGAAGAGATAAAACTCTATAGTACAGAATGTCAAGGAAGGAAATAAGTACTATCGACGAGTTGTTATCGAAGGACACTTATTATCGTTGGTGAAGGAACCAGGTTCGACTTACGTCGGACATGTATCACCTATGACTAGACCACCCTTGCAAAATTGTTAATCACATCAGAGCGTATACCTTCACTACATACATCGCCAACATTTGAAGCTCTACTGATGGTTTGCAACTGCCAATGTACAATTGCAATATTATATTCACAGCTGTAAACCACCGCAAGTGATTCAATGTTCCAGGGTCTTGTTTCAGATTAATTCAACGAGCATTGGCCTCTAACAACCGCGTTACCAATGTCCGACAAATACTGCCGGTCACTACTTAGGTCATTTAGAGTTGCAGGTGGCAAATCCGATTCAATTTTATCAAAGATCACTGATGGTATCTGTTTAAACGTTAATAAACCATTACCAATTGGTCCAGAGAAAGCACGATGCTCAATGTTAACGCATGACCGTAAGAAAATTTGAACGCTGGGAATGCGTCAATCCTGAAAGCTAGGAAAACTGTACGGTCTGAAAATTCGAAATTCGTTGTTCCTTTGCTAAAGTTTGATGCGTCTGATGAAACTGAACTCGTTGACTGGCAGATATGCGTAGCAGAACACCACTAACATTGAAGGTTTCTGGTGAGGAAATGATGCAATTTGTAGCGACTCACCCAGCACAAAAGTTCGACTTTCCTAGATTCCCAAGCCACTCATAGGCAGTGGAGCGTTATGTTAAAGCAGTGAGTGAGGCTTCAGCTGCAGTCTTCGGCATCAAAGCTAGGGACGGTTTCATTAGAACAAGAATGGAATCCAGGCGAATAATGCCGACTTTTAACACTAAGAAAGAATGTCGTATAGCCTGACCACTTAGGTCTACTTGCACTGATAGGATAAGACTACTACTGTAGTTTACCGCTACTGTAGTTTAGACTTTAGACTCACTGTTTCATCATTGGTGTAATGGACATAGTGATGGAATAACATACCTAATATGTTTTGCCAGTTTTGCATTCTACTTGTCATGAGATTCATACTGTTGAAGCTTGTTTTTCTGGACATTACTCCTTGCATAACATGGACAAATATTGTGCGTCTAATGTCAAAACTTCAAGGTCATTGGGGCACCTCAAGGTCATGTGCTAAATTGGTGAAATTGCACCAGAATATTGCTGACATCAATTGGCAACTACTTTGCACTAGTAGAAATAAAAATGATAAAAAAAATTTCTCCCATTACAATCGATGCACCCTAATAACCATGTACCAAGTTTTGCTGAGATAAGTGCAAAAAGAGTTATAGCTGATATGAAGCAACGGGCAACAAACACAACGGAAACAACACACAGTATCGTTGCAACTGTAGCAACTGGTGTTGGATCAGCAGCAGTCACTGGTAGGCCTAAGCTCCGAACTACCGGTAACTTAAAGCAAAGAATAAGACGTGTTAGACATAAATATCAAGCACCTTTGCCAAACCCACTAAACTTGACGGATAGTAAACTATAAGCAACATCGAGTCATCGACAGTCTTTATAATATGACACTAAATCGTAGTTTTTAATCCTTGTTTGTTATGGAATAGGAGATGTTAACATTTTCCATGTTTCACTCTTTTTTTAATATTATTCGTCTTTATAAGCGCTAATAACCCCTTGTAAACACGCTCTTTATATGCGTAAAATTGTCAATTTATTGTTTATTCTTTTAGAGACTTCGCATTGTCTTGTATTAATTCTGGATTCTCGGATCAATAAACAACGATTGATTGATTGATTGATTGATTGATTGATTGAACTGCAGCTCCTTCACGAAAGTTCAATGTAACTTCTGCCTCTCGACTAACTGTAATTAACTGTAACTGTAACTCAGACTGCAACTCCAACTGGCTGTCTTCGACCAGCAACTCTCACTATCTGACGGACTCAGACAATCCAACTGAAACTGTCACTATCGACTCTAACTCAAACTGAAACTAATGGTCCTCTCTGACTCTTTTCCTTAGGTACTAGCTGACCAGTTCTGTGCATTCCTTTGATGTTTGAATATAATGCAGATCCAAATATTAGCGTTATCCGATTTACTTCGGAACACAAAGATTTGTGTGAACTCGATGTGACAATCATTCAAGTCGGGCACGGATGAGCAGATTACAGGCGTGTTGGATTGATAAGACACGTTTGAAATGAGTTACTAGGCCTACAGTCTCATGTCTACGCTAAACAGAAACTACCGCATGGGCTAAGACGAGCAGAGGACTTTTTGGTGGCCTTGTGTCTTTTCAAACGGGGAGCGGTCTGTCTGACTCACGCATGATTAAAATCGAATAAAAAAATAAATATCTGCTTCACTGTCTTCCAGGAAATATAAATAGTGGATAGATTTTGATATTTTTACGCTGATTATGTGCAATCATCAAAATTTGCAATCTTTCCTCTTTGCAGACGCGTTTCCTCATATGGGCTATTTTTAGATGATAATATCCGCCTTCAGACCCGGATACTCTACATTCTACAATATCCAGAGACATCGGCGTCAGGCTGCGTGCAACATACGACGCCACCCATTTAGTATGTAAGCATGGAGGAGGGAGGGGTTAACCCAAATGCACATGCTTGCGTATGGAGTCTACTGATAATTTACGTACTCATAGGAAACGGTGGGAGCCTATAATTTTTCAATATTGGCCTTCAATTGGTTGGCCTTTGAATGAACCCCCGTTCAGTTTTTGCAGCTATCTACGGTGACCCGTTCAGGCCGTCTGGTAATAACAACAACTTTTCGGTGCTAAAAATAAACAAAATAGGCATCAAATTTCTTCATCAAGTACTTCAAGAGATATCTGAGGTGATTGCAAAGTCGTACAGTTAATCTAGAACACCCTGTTATAATTTTATAATATCAAGTGTTAAAGGCTCTTGATACTGTCCGTGGCTCGTCCACTGGACCGGATGACATCCCTGCATGGATGCTGTCCTCAATGGCGCACCTTCTTAGTGCACCTATAACCCACCTGTTCCAACTCTCCCTGCAATCCTCCTATGTCCCGCCGCAGTGGCGCTCCAGTTGTATCACTACAATTCCCAAAGTACCAAACCCGCAAACAGAAGCTGAATATAGGCCTATCTCCATCACTCCAGTTCCATGCCGCCTCCTTGAAAAATTTGTGGCGCGCTCATACTTCTATCCCATACTGACCAATTCCATGGACAATCTGGACTTTCGTGACCAATATGCCTTTAGGCCCACTGGCTCCACCACCCCTGCTCTTATTGTCCTTACTCACAACCTCAATGATTTGCTTCAAGACGAACCCTTCGTCCGTCTATTGGCGCTGGACTTCTCCCGTGCTTTTGACACGGTCCGCCACTCCTCTCTAGCCGAGCAGCTCGCTTCTATGCCCATTCCAGACTTCTTATACAACTGGATTCTAGCGCTCCTTCATAACCGCAAGCACTGCACCAAATTCCAAGGAAAAACTTCCACCGATTGCGCCATCAATGCTAGTATCATCCAAGGCTCTGGCCTAGGCCCGCTCCACTTCCTGGCAGCCATTAAAGGTCTGCGGCCCATCAATATAATAAACCGGTTACTCAAATACGCCGACGACAGTTACCTCCTGATTCCGGCCTCTGCCCTACCCTCCACACCAGCTGAGCTGGAACACATTACCAGGTGGGCTGCCTCTAGCAACCTGGTGCTCAACTGCGCAAAATCCAAAGAGGTGATTTTTAGGCGCCCAAGATCCAAGTCAATAACCCTTCCCCCGCCAGCACCGGGAATTACCAGGGTCTCAAAGCTGGTGGTCCTAGGGGTGACAATATCCGACCGACTGGGATTACGCTCTCACGTTCAGCGATTGTGCACTAGGGCAGCCCAATCTACATACGCTCTTCAATGCCTCACTGCCCACGGTCTTAGCGGGCCTCGCCAGCATGATGTGGCCCGAGCAACCACTCTAGCTAGAATGCTCTATGCCTCACCTGCCTGGTGGGGCTTCACTAATGTCGAGCAGCACACTCGTCTATGCGACCAGACGAAGAGGTTGACGCGGCTTGGGTACCTACCGGCCTGCCTCGAATCCTTCGATATTCTCTATGCAAGAGCTAACGATGCTCTCTTTTCAGCGGTGCTCCAAAACCCTGGCCACGTTCTCCACCACCTGCTCCCCCTCCCAAAATCAGAACCTATGATATGCGTCCCCGTTCGCATAACAGGGAGATCCCTAATGCAGACGCGCTAGCGCGAAAGAATTTCCTAACAAGGATGTTATACCAGTGAAATCTCACACAATTGTTAGGCCTTTTTTCTCTTCCCCATTCTATACCCAATCAAGTCCTTTTTTAGTTTTCTCCTTTTGTATTTTTTGTGTTTCATGCCTCTAACTGCATAAGATGTTTGTAAACCATAGTGCGTATGCAGATGGTCCATTAAAGAATATACTTACTTACTTACTTACTAACACTTTGTGTCGCCACGATTAAAAAGATGTCAAAAATAATCAAGACCACACGCCATAGTTGTTACTTCTGCGGAGATACAAATTGTATATTACCTAAAGTAATGCGCTGGGAAATATCTGTTGCCTTTGGTTATCGGATAATTACTTCAGTTTGCTTACTTTCCCATAGAGAATGCAAAAATTAAACACACATCAGCAATGGGTAGTGTCAATACTATCGTAGGCATGTCGATAGCCTATTGTTCCCTGAACTGCATTAATTAATGTACGTGTGAAAATACGCCTGATGCAGCCTGTCTTTTGCAAACAAAAAAAAAACATAATCTGAACAATTCTACAGACTAGTTTAAAACTAAATTAATGATACAAAATATGTTTGCATGTTGTTGAGCCAAATCAGCCACATTCATGTCGATCTGTGTGAAAATGTCATACATTTGTAGATAATCAAAAAGACAGTTTAAGACTAATAAAATAATATAAATTTGTCTTGGTGCATTTGAAAGATTTAACCCTTAATGAAAGCAAAATAATTGGCCGTTGCTTAACATGTTCAGATTTGCTGTTTGAATTTAGCCAAGGATTTTTAAATTATTCAGTGAAAATTATCCAGTTAGGTGCTTAAAACCTTTTCTGACTGTGAGGTATCGACCTGACTAAGGCTTGATTTTACTGAGCCATCAGTTGACGCCCTTTACATTAGACTTCGGCGTCATAGAGCTTGTTAATTAATGATAGGCCTACTTCATAATAACATTTCTAAATTAAAACTTTACCTCGTTTAACAAAAGCCCAATCGCAAATGATAGATCTGCGGCACGAGACCCATTTTAAATAGTAAACATTTGAGCAACACTTAATCGTGCATCTGGTAGGACTATTATATATAAATCAGAGGTATGCGGGTAGACCATTTTTGCTAACCGACCCGTACCCGTAACACAGGACCGCTACCCGTACCCGACCCGTACTTAAAATTACCACCCAACCCAACACGTACCCGTGGTTACACCAGTGCCCGACCGTACCCGCCACGCAATTAGTCGGCTCTCTCATAATCCTAATCCGTATACCTGTCCAAATGTTCTACAACTTAGCAAGCAGTAGCAATAATTAATTATAATGGGCTGATGATCATGGTGATGATTACAGAAATAATAATAATAATAATAATAATAATAATAATAATAATAATAATAATAATAATAATAATAATAATAATAATAACAATAATAATAATATATTATATATATATATGCACTGTGTCCCAATTGAACTGATACCCTTTTTGCTTTGGCAATAAATCTGTCAATTCTAAATATAATTCAATATTTTCTGAAAATTGCATCAAATTCTATCAAGAGGGTCAAAAGTTATGAACATTCAAATTTGGACAAACAAAATTCGAACTTTCCAACATGTAAAAAGTCATTTTTAAAATTCTTTTTATTAAAATTTAGAATTCGACAAAAACATGAAGACATCAACATTTTAAATTCATTTGAATCAAATGTCCTTCAAAGGTGATGTTAAAAATGCCCGCCATTAGCTCGAGTACATGCTCTAAGGCGATCTCGCCAATGTTCATTGATTGCACGATCAACAATTTCTTGATCAAAACGATTCCATTCCTGCACAACTCGCTGTTTGAGATGGTCAATGTCGCGTATACGCGGGTTTGGGATAAACACGTTCTTGAAGGACGCTCCAAATCTTGCAGTTGAGCGGATTGAGATTATGGCTACTGGAGGTCCAAAGAGTGTGTGAAATAAAATCTGGAGTTTCTCTTGACAGCAGATCCACAGTTTCTCTTGCTCGGTGAGCTGGATATGATGCTGGAATATGAAATTTCTTCAAAAACCTTTTTGTTCCGTAATTTTTTTGTCTTAAAATTTTAATCAAGCTCAAGTCATCTTCACTGAAAACCATTTTCTTTTATTATCGTCTGCTTAAATGGAAATGAAGTAATTATGACGTCATACCTTCTTAGTAAGTAAGGTATGCAGTTTGCAAAAAAATTTATCTTTTACATGTTGGAAAGTTCGAATTTTGTTTGTCCAAATTTGAATGTTCATAACTTTGGAACCTGTTGACAGAATATAATGAAATTTTCAGAAAATATTAATAATTCATCCCTCTTTCAATGTTTACAATTTTATTGAATTATATTTAGAATTGACAGATTTATTGCCAAAACAAAAAGGGTATCAGTTCAATTGGGACACAGTGTATATATATATATACATACTATGGTCATGCCAGCCCCTCCATTACTAATCTTTTCTATTCAGAATTGACTCTCCCATTGACACCCTAGTCAGCAGTCGACGACTTTTATGCAGGCATCCTTATAACACGGCAGTTTGCAAGAAGAAGAAGAAGAAAAAGAGCATTCCCTTAACTTAAGCTAGTCCTGAGGCAGCCATGTGTATGAAAGGTTAACGACTTCATTTTCTTAGCCTCAGCATGTGAGAGCGGGTGTGCCAGTCCTCTCCCTCGCCGTCTCATCTTCCCACTCACAGTGTAGGTCAGTGTACTCATCATAGCTGAGCTGGCTGCTGGGTGCAAGTGGAACAAAAATCTCGAACCAATTGAATATCTGCCCTGGCGGGGATTAGAACCCCGACCTCTCGATTGACAGTCTAGCTCTTTACAGCTATTTACAGTGAGTTTTGAATGAGTTGCAGACGCTTGATTTGGGCGGTTTCAAGGTTGAGGAAGATGGAATTGATTTAATCAGGTTTTGAATGAACAACGGAGGTAGCAATGGCGGAGGCAGTTTTAAGGTCGAGCATAGGCTGGATGCGTCGGAGGTCAAGAATGTGCATGAAGCATAAGTGCGAGAGGCTGGAGATGTGGTTGAGAAGGAAAGGTGTGATTCAAAAGTAATATCAAGATTCCGGACGGGGGATTCAGAGGTGAAGGTAAGAGACGACGAGTTAGTCGAAAGGTGTTTGGAAGGATCAAGGATTTTCTTGATTTGATTAGGAAGGCCAATGATGATGAATTCAGTTTTAGAAGGGTGTTAAGGCAGAAGAGATTGGATGACATCCACTGTGAGATTAGGTTGACCACGTTGAGTAGTTGTGTGATGGAGGTGGAAAAAGAGCTTGGGAGGATGAATATGTAGAGTTGGGCGACGTCTGCGTAGAGATAATGGTCAACAGGGGAGAATAGGCCCCTACATTGTAGGCCCTACAGGTAAGACTGTTCGACGGCCAAGAGAATTATAAAAATATTCGTTTATGTCGACACTGTCATGGGGCTACTTCGCCCTAAGGAAGTCACTTGGCTTTAGCTGAGAAAACAATTGTTTCATGATCAGCATTATTTCATCAAGCAGGTTTTGAAGTAAGCAATTTTAAATTATCCCAAAAGTGTTCACGGAATCAGGACATCAAAGTTATCCTCTAACTTCGCCATAAGTCGATTTCAAACACAGACAATAACTTGCACAAAAATTATTATTATTATTATTATTATTATTATTATTATTATTATTATTATTATTATTATTATTATTATTATTATTATTATTATTATTATTATTATTATTATTATTATTTAGCCCTGAGGTACTTCATTCCCCCAAGGTCTTAGAAATTAAAAGTGTTATGTTTCTGGAGGCTACTTCGCCCTAAAGAAGTCACTTGGATTTAGCTGAGAACACAATTTGTTTCATCATATATTTCATCAAGGAGGTTTATTATTATTATTATTTCATTATTATTAAAAATTCGATGAGTCCTTCACGTAGAGTCCAATAAGTTCGACACTTGAGTCTTGCGTTCTTGTCTTCATATAGCCTACAATATTTCTTTTTAAAATTGCAACAAATGTCTGAAAATACGGTCGAAGTCATGCTGTGTGTTAATTTAAATACTCGCAAACTAGTTTGGTTGGAATGTAAGACCAAAGATCTTAGAGTCGTAGACTGGTAAGACTGCATCAAGAATGAATTTGACACCTCTAACAATACGATATAAACTCCCTGTTGACGTGATGAGTAGGCCCTACAAAGATTTATGACGTCGCTATTATCAACGGTCAATACTAGGTACGGTTACAAATCTACTATTTAAAAATTATTTCATGTTAATCATTCGATTATAAATCAGTTTTCACAATTTTCAGTGGTTTTTGCTTTCGGTAGAATGTTCTCTTATAATTATTAGTGTAAAGTCTCACAACTAGAGGACCGTAATTAATATTGTGGCGTTTGCATATCAGTCGTTCGTTACGTTCGTTAATATGGAGGCTACATGAGGGTGACCTTCCTAAATTTCTTCTCTATATTAAATATTTCAATGCATTTTACAACCATAAGGTACCGAGGATATGGCTATAAATGACTTTGAATCTGGAGTGTTTTTAAAATTTTTCATTTCGTGTGGTTTTCCACTTGAAACTGTGGCTACTCGCGTGGTTCTTCAATTCTCAATTATTTATATAGAACGAGTAAACAGTATTAGCTTTTACGACTTGATTTGCGCTCCATCGCGGCCGCTTAACCTATTTTCCCCGCATTGGCTACAGGCGTGAAAACTTTCGCCATCTGTTCTTGAAACAAATAGGTTATCATTGCTATTGGATATGTCGATTGTGTGAGTGTTAGGAATATTGAAATCGAGAAACTTTAAGACACATTGCTTCGCAACAGGCTTTAAAAAAATCAATATTTTCGCACAATAACCAAATTATTTTTTGAGATATATAAAGGTTGAAGAAGATTAAAGCGAGTGCTAGATTGCAAGATGCATAATATCATGGAATTTATTCAAAATCAGCGCTTGAACTCCGGGTCCTGTGCTTGGAGATAATGGATCAGGAATCGCAAAAGTTGGAACTCGATATCAATTGGGCGAAAATAAAAATCCAGACTACTGCTAAGCAATGTCCAATATTGGATCACTGCGGGAAGCGGGAAGCCAGATGGGGCTGGTTCTCGGGTTGAGCTACATCGGTTTTCATTTAGCAATAGACTGATGGTGGCAGTAGACCACAAGTTAGGCGGTTTATAGTCATCGCTAGGGTTTGCATGAACAGCCTTCAACAGCCTTCAACGAGGAATATGAACATTAACATCCAGCTGGACACGAAACTCCGTTTGTTTAGGCATATAATATAATCTGCCTGTTCTGTGTGGCGCTGAGATCTGGACGCTCATCAAGAATCTGTAGACGATGCTTGCCAGCGGTGTTGATTCAGCCCACAGTAGATCGGCTGCTGTGAAAAACGCAACGCTCCGGAGAGGAGCACGCCACAGATGATGATGATGATGATGATGATGATGATGATGATGATGATGATGATGATGATGGTTGTGGTGATGGTGATGGTGATGATCATGATGATAATGATGACGATTATGATGATGATGATGATGATGATGATGATGATGATGATGATGATGATGATGATGATGATGATGATGATGATGAGATGATGATGATGATGATGATGATGATGATGATGATGTTGTTGATGATGATGATGATGATGATGATGATGATGATGATGATGATGATGATGATGATGATGATGATGATGATGATGATGATGATGATGATGATGATGATGATGATGATGATGTTTTAACAGACTGTCCACGCTCAATCTGTAATTATAACCATACCAATGGCGCCTTTGTTCCCTTAATTAATGCCTCACTTCTAACCGGCGTCACAAAGACTAACTTCCGAGTTCCTAAGTCCAGACTCTAATCCTGCGCAACCCCACGACCACTTTCCATCGTAGCACAATGCTGTCTCATCGGTGTGATCTCATCGGATTCTGGCCTGGCACCGAAACAACCTGGGTCTTACAGACGATATAGCGCCAGTAAATAAGCTGATCTCCCTGACGTGGCTTTTGTATGGCGTTGAGAAATTTAGGAGATTTGTATTAGGCCTACATTACATACACAAAGCTGATAACCTATGCATGGTTCAGACCTGACTATTTTTATATATACTATTGTCGTAATAAAGATCTCAAGATACTGGCTTGGTAATATTGGAATATCGTCAACATCTCATGGTTAAATGCATTTGAATACAGGGTGCAAGGACTATTTTAGACAGTGGAAAGCGGACTTTAAATTCATGTTCAAAGTGTTTTTGCTATCGTCTTTGTAATTTGATATCGTGTCATAGGCGGTCAAACTGGCGGAATTCTGATTCTATCACCCAGGCATGTCTTATTATAGACCTGTAGTGTGACTACGTTGTTTTTTTTTAAATTTTGGGGATAATAATATGAATAAATGTATGCAAGAAAAAGGTAATGCACTGTTTTAGAGTTTTTGCTGAATGCTTACTGAATTTCATATTGGAAAGAACAAACAACTGGCGAGGTTGGAGAATAATCTTAATCTATCTTTGTGCAATCACATATGTAGAACAGGCTCAGACAATTCATAATCGGTTGTGATGTCGAAAAGTATTTCTTCCAAGCATTTAGGGGCCATCCATATATTACGTACGCAAAAATCCGGGAAAATTGGACCACCCTCCCCCCTGTTCGCAAGCGTACTTTCTTCCACACCCCCTGTGTACGTACACTTGACGCTCACCCCCCCCCCCGAAGACCAGCTGCAGAAAGTGCCTCTACTGTCTGCACTTTAGTCCAGATTGAAGGATGAGTGAGGGCCAATATAGACAAATTATAGGTATCTCGTTCACAGCACAGAATAACTGCACATGGCTGTTATATAATGTAATAAAATGCCATCGAACGACTATAGGACAATACAGAGTTATAAATAGGCTAACGTGGACGTCATAATTATAAATTTATTTTGCGTACGCACACTTTGACCCCCCTCCCCCCCCCGTTCGCACCCGTACGCAAAATCGCCAAAATCCGACCCCCTGGCCCCCCCTCAGTGCGTACGTAATATGTGGACGGCCCCTTATTATCAGTTTCCGTCGGAAATGCAACAGAAGAAAAGACAGAACGTTCCCATATATGTCAGAAATCATTTTTGCTGGATAATCATACAAGAGGAAACAAGAAAAGACATTCGAAAGCAAAGAAGACACACGAATGTGAGTTTTGCAAGAAAATATTTACGCACACCTGTAACCTACAGAAGCAAGTGAAAATCATGCTGGGGAGAAATCTTACCAATGCCAAGTATGTCAAAAACGTTTTTCTCAGTCTTCCAGTCTAACACGTCATGCAAGAATTCATACCGGAGAGATGCCTTACCAATGCCAAGTATGTCAAAAATGTTTTTCTCAATGTTCCAATCTAACATGTCATGCAAGAATTCACACCGGAGAGATGCCTTACCAATGCCAAGTATGTCAAAAACGTTTTTCCCAAGCTCCAAATCTAACACGTCATGCAAGAATTCATACCGGAGAGAAATCCTACAAATGCCAAGTATGTCAAAAACATTTTTCTCAACGTTCCAGTCTAACAGGTCATACAAGAATTCATACTCGCGTAAAACCGTACCAATGCCAGCTATGTGCGTTAAAAACTTACAATAAAAGTCATCTAACGAGGCACACGAGAACGCATACTGGAGAGAAACCATACCTTTGCGTCGTATGTCAGAAAACATTCTCAGACATTTCAGGTCTGAAAGGTCATGAGAAAACACACTCTGAAGAGAAACCATTTCTGTGCATTCTTTGTAACAAAACATTTTCCAAATCTTCAGCTCTACAAATTCATGCTAGAATCCATACTGGAGAGAGACCATACCAATGTCAGATATGTGAACAAAGTTATCCTCAATCTTCTCACCTGCGATATCATGTTCGAATCCACACTGGAGAAAAACCATACGAATGCAAGGCGTGTAAAAAAAACGGTTTATACGATCTTCCGATCTAAAAAGGCATGCAATGATCCATACCGGAGAGAAGCCATACCACTGCCAATTATGTGAGTATAAAACTAATAATAAAAGTAACCTAAAGACGCACACGAGAAGACATACTGGAGAGAAACCATACCTTTGCCAGATATGTCAGGAAAAATTCTCATGCACTTCAGGTCTGAGAATTCATGAAAAAACTCACTCCGTTTCTGGCTCAAGTTTGTAAAAACATTTCCCAAGTTTACAGTCTGTATAATTATGTTGGAATCCATACTTAGCAAAAGCCATATAAATTCAAGTTATACCTGAGAATATTCTCAAGCCATTATTTCACGTATGTCAAGAACATTCTTTTGCACTTCGTCTAAAATAATGAATGAAGCTTAAATGGATAGAACCCTTTCTGTGTCAGATTTCAAGATTTATAAAAACATTTTCACGATTTCCGAGTCTACAAATAAACAAATGTCTCAACCAGACATTACCTGAAATATTTGGCGTTATTGAAGTACAATTATAGTTGGTGAAGAAACAAAAAAAATGCAAGTGTGGAGCTACAATCTATAATGGAACGCACGAACGAAGTCTTGCACCCGGTATATATTCAAGGATCCTACATTTGTTTTGCGTGTTTTTAAACATTTTAGTTCAATTCAGGTAGGCCTATTATTATGCTTGTGTCTAGTTAGGCACTTTAACTCTATCGAACTGTTTTGATTATTGCATTGAGGATCTACTTCACATGATCTACAGTGGCTGTTTCGTGTTGTTTTAACTTTAATCCAATTTTGCTTTGTCGTTCTATCATGCTGTTTCTTTTACTATTCCGTAACTGCAATTGCAAAGTAATTGCAACGATTATTGCACACATGATCAGTTCTGATGGTCACCATGCTGTAAAGATAGAAATGACTTACCAAAAAAAGTTTGTTCGATCTTTATTTGTCATAGTTAACCAGTAACAACACTTAGAAATATAGCATCCATGTACATCTGAAGGCGGAAGGTAGATCCGCATATATAGCCTCGAAAATAGTGAAAGGTCGACATATTTGTCATGCGAGTAGGCCCATATAAATGAACGTGTATGAATTTATTGTTTTCAGTCTTATATCGCTTCGACAGTTCTACATGCTCGTATGCGCCCAATAATACAGTTTAAACACGGTGAGCAGTAAAGAAGCCTAAACAGACCTAAAGTGCTTTCATCAAGTTTCATGGAACTATCAGTAACAACTCTAGTCCCTTATCCCGCAGATGTAGAGTTAGCGAGTTTAAAATAGTGCAGTACTATTATAACAGTGTTACAAGTACAAATTCTTTGCTATAAACTGCCGTGATCTGTTTATTTTAGAATCATCTATAGATTCGTAAACGTTGATTTCTTGGCTGTTCAGCGCAAGGCCCTCAGGCTTTACTTCCGTCTCATACTGCCCAATGCAATATGGCAGCTTTGCTCTAATTAGCCCTTTGGAATAAACAGGCATGCGGCATGCGATGTGAGCTTCTTACTCTATATCTGACTCTATTTCTTTATTCTACCAGCTGATAATCCGTATTTTAGTGAACAAGCATCATATGTAATCGACATTTTCTGGTTAATGAGAATAAAACATTCTAAGAATACAAGTTGTTTTTCAAGTTTTGATCAACAAGCGGCAACACTAAACTCACCAATCGATGACATTGAACAATGGTGATTGAAGTTCGGCGCATTCGTTGCAACGTTTGGATCCTGAACTTGCGTTGGTTGGCCAAATGTCTGAACACAATCATAGGTCGTGGAATCAACGTAAGGGGTCGTGAATGTTGCTGTTGAGATGTAGGTCCATTCGTCGTTATAGCTCCTTTGAGGCGTATTAGTACTTACGAGATTACCACCAACATACAGCGAGAAAATAGCATCGATTGGACTGTAAGTGCTATCGGCATAAATGGTATTGCACGTCACCTGAACGGTGGATGGGTCGACCTTTCTGCACGAACATGTTGGCTCAGGACCTGAAACACAGCGTCGAAATCAGAAGTCTAGCTACAATTAATTACATTGGACCATTGAAAGGACACAACCATTTATGAATAATACATTAAGAAAACTAAAACTAACAATAATGCTATTATTGGTAGCAATAATTATACATTTATAAAAATAGCACCCAAATGTCCCGGTGCCTAAAAACGACTAGCCAAAGTGTATGTTCGCCCAAATGGCAGCGCCAATCGAGTCTCGTACCGCATGTTAAGGGTTGTTGCTTAAAATGTAATCTAAGGATCTGTACCGCGCCCTAACAAAGTAATCTACAACATTTCCTAAAGACTTTTATGGCAAACAGCCAACTGAAGTCGTAAGGCTTTGAAATATTAGCCGCAAGTAGTCTGATTACTTACGAACGACAAGAAACTTGACGCTGAATGAGTTCCCACCACATGTTACGGTGTATAACCCAGCCGTTGACAGATCATGTCCAGATTCAGCCGTTGTTGTTGCGTTTCTAATTGTTAGCCCGGACGATGAAGCATATGCATAGTCTGGAACATAATTAGCAGCTACGGTGTCGTCATTATTTACTATAGTAACCGTGGATATGTCATCCGTCGTTGCAACATCCTCCCATTTAGCACCGTTAGGGCTTGCTGGAAAGTACATGAGGGTATTCAGAGTTCCCTCATAAACGGCGATGTTCTCGAGCTTTGCCATACACGGACCAACCTCAGCTGAAATAAAAATAGTACACATATATCGCATATGATAATGTGTTATACAATTGAAGACTTGGAGGGCTTCTTTAGGGGTCTAAGATACATGATAATTCGTCCTGTAAGAATCCTAGAGCGCTAAGCTTTCTACCTGAAGCCCTTAACCGTCTACGTCAAACACTGTCTGGGCGACAAAGAACAACCTCCGCCTCAATACCTAAAAAAACTAGGGAGATTGTCTTCGGCAAAAAGGGAAACAGGAAGAAAGAAACAATTCAAAGGCAGTACCGGGAGCCGAATGGGACGAAGCAATCAAGATTCTAGGCGTAACTCTCCGTTCCACACACACTTAAACTGCCATAACTATTATACAAACATGATCCATGTCACACAGACTTCAGCTGCTATCACTGACTCGACTCACGCGCAAAACCTGTACAACGAGACTCTTTCACCAAACGCTTTCAGCATTCTCACCATCATTTCATGTGTGCCACCCTGACTGGTCACCCTCATATATATACTGCCCGCCGACTCAAGGTCATTTGCTAAAATATAATATTATCTGCTTGTGCTAGAATTCAACTGTTGTTTCTTAGCTAAGTAATCGAATAGACTCTGAACCTCATATGATGTTTTTGTGCAGTTAAGTATCGGTTTGCGACATATCCTGCGTTAAACGAGAAGCAATCGATGGTCATAGCTCAAACCGTCAACTATCAGCATCAATCGGAACGAGGACAAAGGGTCTACCTCTTCGCTAAAGACGAAAAAAACATATCATTCCAGGTATCCGATTCTATAATGGGAAACCTCAAAAATCTATTGCATTCGCTCCATTATCATATTCATCATTTTCATCGCCATCGTCTTCATTTTCATTGTTATTATCCTGGTAATTATTATCACAAGTAGCATGAGCATTATCAAAGCTTGATGTTTAGCCCAAGCGATACATATATTAACACAATATTCCTTACTTGAATATTATCCGCCTGAATTATGGTCTCCGTTGTCTTTGGCGATGGAGATATTCCTCTTTTCCGGTAAGAACGGTTTCTGCATCTTGAACAATCAGCTGAAGACATTTCACTATTGAGTTCCGTGGCATGCAATAAAATCTCAGTATCTCTGGTCGCACTGTTTCTCTGAGCTAATGACTGTAACTGATTTTACGTAATAGTTAACTGCTTACTACCTCGTGTCTGATGCCGGACTGTTTCAATTTAGTCTGACTGTTGTTGATTTGCTATCTTCACAAATGCAATGAAATATTTCTGTAGCAGTCATGCAAGCCGTCAGTCATAATATGTGACAAAAGTGCATGTTTAGTCTGCGGCTGGTAATGGTTTGGGCAGACAGGTTAGAACCGTTAGAGCACTCGGACTGTAACGCGAGGAGTATGTGATCGAGTCTCCACTAAGGCGGCTGCCGTGTTGAGACTTTCACATGTGCAGAGTCCTTGACCTACTCAATGCAGGGACGTCATTTCAGCTTTTTCAAGGCGGCAGGGACGTCATTTGAGTATTTTTCCATTTTAAGCTTTATACTTAGTCTACATCTGCAAAACTGTAAGTCAATGCTAGTTTCTCTGAACATTCACAGTTGGTTGTAGCACGTTAAGCGCACGCGACTGGTCTATTTCAAAGACACGTATTAACCAAACTGAGACCCATATTCAATATAGGTTGTAACATAATTATGTACTTTTCTAACACAAATGCACTCAGCCTTTAGTTAAGAATGTGAGAAAATAACGTGACATGGGTGATTCAGCATCACACTTGCTATGCATTAATTATTCAAATAATTAACCAGCACGAAAATACCAGCACTGTAAGCATAATAATTAATGTTGAGTTAGGGGAAAAACTAGCGGTTTGGAGAGTCATCAATTAGGCCTACGAGGCGTCGAGATCCGAACTTCGGTCGTCTGCTGCTGACGTGACAGTTGGCCGTGGCGCAACCGATGTGAAGGGTTGATGGCGAGAGAGTTAAGGCCGATTAACTCAGAAATTCGAGTGCACTAGGGAAGAAAACGCTCCTATTATTCGACGATTTTATAGTACATAGTACTAGGAACGATTTGAAACGATCTTTACGAAATTCGGTTGAATATCGACTAAGTTACGGTCGAGTGAAAGAATCGATGAGGCGAACTTGAATAAAACGTTGTCGTGAAAAAAATTTGCGAAACGTTCGAAGGACATTACCGTCAAGACGTGTGGATTGAGACATTAATATTGTCAATTGAACTCTGTGGGAAAGCGAATGCTATATAGAGAATTTGAACTCTAACGTTCTGGTGAAATACAAATGAAATTTGTTTGACGAAGTGGTCAGATCGAATGATTTCTACTCAACTATGAACAATAAGGTGAAGATGTGCGATGTGCGATGTGATTAGCGGAGATAAGGTCAGGTGGAGACTTCTGACGTTGACTTGTATTGCTATTGGATAAAAATAGGTCGAGTCAAGTTAACCTCGAAGTTTTGGTAGACAAACTGAAAGATTTGTAGAAGCACACAGAAAGTAGGCCTATATATAACGCCAAGTCAATAATATTTCTCTGCTTTGTTTTCTTTTAGCACAGTAAGTTTTGTACTCAATACGTCGGGAAAAGCTAGGCTATACCGAATCTTCGACTGCAAAAGATGTTCCTACGTTGTTCAATGCGTTTTTATTGTGCGTTGTTATCTTGTTCCTTGATTTCTTATCTTGTTTAGTGCGCTCCATCTTGTTCAATGCGTTCTTATCTTTTTCAGGGAGTTCTTATGTTGTTCAGAGCGCTTTTTACCTTGTTCATTACTTTCTTTTCTTGTTCAATGCTTTCTTATCTTGTTCTCATAACTGACAGTATTGATCTCTTACAATCTACTTAAATGAAACAGAACTAAATATATTGTGCTTAGAGTACACGAATTAAAGGTGTATTTAGAAGAACCTGAAATATTCGTCGTATTTGTTTTTTGCGGCATTTTGTGACTGCCAGAGCCTTTAAAACGTCAACCTTACTTTACTATAAATGTAGCAGAAAAGCCCTACATTGGTAAGTTCACGGGATATGGTTGTCCTGCATTG
The DNA here is from genome assembly GCA_963556255.1 of Allolobophora icterica. NCBI lineage: Eukaryota > Metazoa > Annelida > Clitellata > Crassiclitellata > Lumbricidae > Allolobophora > Allolobophora icterica. The sequence continues at coordinate 3,464,181 of OY744610.1, read as the reverse complement.
ATTTGTCTAAGGCTCTAAGCGAAAGAGACGTACATAATGAATACACATAAACCTGGTTGAAGACTTGGTTTTGGTGCGCCATCCGTTCATACCTTGAACTTCAGTCACTGGCACAATAGAAATCACTAATTAATGAAATTACTAGCACGGAGGTATAGTTGCAGATTGGTTAGAGCGGACGCCTTGTAACGTGGAGAACACGAGTTCGATCCCCTCCTCTGAGACGGTTACTGTGAAAGGGACCTTGAGCAAGTCCTTCAATCACAGTTATTGATCAGGGCCATCCATTTTATGTCGTATGTTCGTGGGTGAAATTTGTAACAGGGCGTTTTTAACATGTTTACTGGTGCTCTCAAATTCCCCACCAGTCCTTGCCTTTTCCCCACCAGTGGATTTTGTCATTTTTAGTTCCACCAGTCGCCAACAATGATGAATGACTAAATGATTTTATTGTAACATGACATCGAGGCTTAAAGTTGGAATCCTTATTAATAATGAGTTCATTTTGATAATTTGACTGCTTGAAAGTTCAAATATTTAAAATATACGTCTCCAAAGTTTCTCTGATTCGGTGTTTTTTTTATTAAGCGCTACTATTTACTCTGACGAAGCGTAAATCGATGACGCTGAGCAATTGTGAGTGAAGGACTTGAGTTACAAGACAATCGCTCTAACTAATCAGTTGCCGTATCCCACAATCGGTTACCGTGGACCCACAGTTTATAATTTATGCACCCACTGAAGACCTTCTCAAGGAAAACTGTAACCAATCAACTACCTCCGTGAGCAGTATTATATTTAGATTAAAAGTTTGCAAAGGTAAGATAAGATCGCTAAACAAGGGTCATAGGATAATCTTCATACGCAATCTCATTGGTAGATATTTAGACACCCTTTAAACGGATGCAGACGACTCAATATATTCGTCACTTGCGCTAGGTCGTAGTCTCAAGCCATCTTCTCGCTTTTTGGATTGACGTTAGCGCGAACGCTAGCTGTCGCAAAGGGATTTACAATCTATTGAATTATGATTATTATTATGATTATTATTATTATTATTATTATTATTATTATTATTATTATTATTATTATTATTATTATTATTATTATTATTATTATTATTATTATTATTATTATTATTATTATTACTACAAAAATCTACGAGTCGTTTACGTTAATTAAAACAAGTTCGACACTTGATTCTCTCTTCCTGCGTTCTCATCTTCATATCTCATATTTTTATAATTGCAGCAAGTGTCTGAAAAAACTGTCGAAGTCATGCTGTGTGTTAAACACTCGCAAACTTATATGAATATAAAATTGCAATGTAAGAATGCATCAAGAATGAACTTGACACCTCTAACAATGCACTATGAACTCCTTGTTGACGTATGAGCACAAAGATTGATGACGTCACTGTTATCAACGGTCAATACTTTACTAGGTAAGGTTACAAATCTACTGTTTAAAAATTAATTCATGTTAATCATTCGATTATAAATCAGTTTTCACAAATTCAACAGTTTCGCTTTCAATAGAATGTTCTTTTATAATTATCAGTGTAAAGTCTCGCAACTAGAGGACAGCAATTAATATTGTGGCGTTTCCATATTCGTCGTTCGTTATGTTCGTGAAATGGAGGCTACCCTAAGGGTGACCTTTTAAAATTTCTTCTCTGTATCAAATATTTCAATACATTTTGCATCCATAGCATATCGCTATAAATGGTTTTGAAACTAGAATGGATTTTTAATTTTTAATTTCGCGTGCTTTTCCACTAGAAATTGTGGCTACTCGCGTGGTTCTTCAATTCTAAATAGGGCTTATAAAACGAGTAGGGCCTAAGCAATATAGCTTTCACGACTTGACTTGCGCTCTTTCGCGGCCATTTAGCCTATTCTTCCCGCACTGGCTACAGGCGTGAAAACTTTCGACATCTGTTCTTGAAACAAATGGGTTATCATTGCTATTGGATATGTTGATTGTGTGCGTGTTTGTGGTATTGAAATCGAGAAAATTTAATAAAGAGGCACGTTACAATGGAGGCAGTTTATTCCATAGAGTAGGACGTATGGAGCGATTGCTAATTGCTAAAATTGATGTCATGTCGATCTCAACCGATGGCATGCAGAATGTGCCCCAGACATCAGTAGTACATTTGCACGCAGTGTGCAAAGACAATTTATGATATTTCATGTTCAAAGTGTTTTTGCTATCGTCTTTGAAAATTAATATTGTATCACAGGTAGTCAAACTGGTAGAATTCTGATTCTATCTCGCAGGCATGTCGTGTAGGCGTAAGCTATATTGCGACTGCGATGCCTTTTATATTTTGGGGAGGGGTAGGCCTAATGTAATGTTATGAATAAATATTATATGCAAGAAAAAGTAATGTACTGTTTTAGATTTTTGTTGAATGCTTATTGAATTTCATATCGAAAAAAGCAAACAACTGGCGAGACTGCAGAATAATTTCAATCGACAGAAACTTGCAAGAGGGTCTGTGTTGTCAACTCATATCTCTGTGCAACAATCATATCTGAAGCACAGACTCAGACAATTCATAATCGCTAATGATGTCGAAAAGTATTTCTTCCAAACAGTCATTAGGAGTTTCCATCGGAAATGCCAGAGAAGAAAAAATGGAAAATTCCAATCTGTGTCAGAAATCATTTGTGCTGGATAGTCATACGAAGGTAAACAAGAAAAGACATTCCAAAGCAAAGACACACGAATGCGAGTTTTGCAAGAAAATATTTACGTACGCCTGTTACCTACAGAGACACAAGAGAATCCATACTGGAGAAAAAGCATACCTTTGCCAGGTATGTGAGAAAACATTCTCACAATCTTCTCATCTGAAAAGACACAGTAGAATCCATACTAGGGAAAAACCATTTCAATGTGAAGTATGTAGAAAACTATATTCTCATTCTCACAGTCTAGAGCACCATATTAGAATCCATACTGGACAGAGGCCTTATCATTGCCAGTTATGTCAAAAACGTTTTTCTCAATCTTCAAATCTAACACGTCATGCAAGAATTCATACCGGAGAGAAATCTTACCAATGCCAAGTATGTCAAGAACGTTTTTCTCAATGTTCCAGTCTAACATATCATGCAAGAATTCATACCGGAGAGATGCCTTACCAATGCCAGTTATGTCAAAAACGTTTTTCCCAATCTTCAAATCTAACACGTCATGCAAAAATTCATACCGGAGAGAAATCTTACCAATGCCAAGTATGTCAAGAACGTTTTTCTCAATGTTCCAGTCTAACAAGTCATGCAAGAATTCATACCGGGGAGACCCCTTACCAATGCCAAGTATGTCGAAAACGTTTTATCCGACATTCTAGTCTAACGGGTCATACAAGAATTCATACTCGAGTGAAACCATACCAATGCCAGCTATGTGAGTTGAAAACTAACAATAAAAGTCATCTAAGGAGGCACACGAGAATACATACTGGAGAGAAACCATACTTTTGCCAGGTATGTCAGAAAACATTCTCAGACATTTCAGGTCTGAAAAGTCATGAGAAAACCCACTCTGAAGAGAAACCATTTCTGTGTATTCTTTGTAACAAAACATTTTCCAAATCTTCAACGCTAAAATTTCATGTTAGAATCCATACTGGAGAGAGACCATACCAATGTCAGATATGTGAACAGAGTTATTCCCAATCTTCTCACCTTCGATATCATATTCGATTCCACACTGGAGAACGCCCATACCAATGCCAGACATGTCAAAAACGGTTTATCCGATCTTCCGATCTCAAAAGTCATACAAGAATTCATACCGGAGAGAAGCCGTACCACTGCCAATCATGTGAGTATAAAACTAATTATAAAAGTTCCCTAAAGACACACACGAAAGCACATTCTGGAGAGATGCCATACCTATGCCAGATATGTCAGAAAACATTCTCATGCATTTCAGGTCTGGGAATTCATGAAAAAACGCACTCCGTTTCTGGCTCAAGTTTGTAAAAACATTTGCCAAAGTTTACAGTCTGCAAAATTATGTTGGAATCCATACGTGGGAAAAGCCTTACAAATTCAAGTTATACCAGAGAAAATTTTCACGCCATGGAGAGAACCCATTCTGTGTTGGGTTCATAAAAATAACATCTTCGCGATTTTTGAATCTAGAAATAAACAAAAGTCTCAACCGGAAATTATCAGAAAAATTTGACGTTATTGAAGCACAATAGTTGGTGAAGAAACCACAATGCAAGTTTGGAGCTACTCAATTATTTATAACGGAACGCACGAAGTCTTGCATATCAATTTTGTATTCAGAGTAAGAGGTTAATACAGTTGAACTTATATACAGTTCAAGGATCCTGCATTTGTTTAGGCCTATAATTATGCTTGTGTCTAGTTAGGCACTTTAACTCTATCGAACTGTTTTGATTATTGCACTGAGGATCCACTTCACATGATCTACAGTGGCTGTTTTCGTGTTGTTTTCACTTTAATCCAATTTTACATTGTCGTTATCTCGTGCTTTTTCTTTAACTGTTCCGTTACTGTAGTAGTAAAGTAATTAATACGATTATTGCACACATAATCAGTGTTGATCATCTGTCACCATGTAAGGTAGAACTGACTTAGGAAATATAGTTTGTTCGATCTTTATTAATTTTTGTCATAGTTAGCAAGTAACAACACTTAGAAATATAGCATCCATGTACAGCTCAAGGCGCAAGGTAAATCCGTAGTAAATTGCCCAAAACATAGGTCGATATATTTGTCACCCTAGTAGGCCCCTATAGGCCTAAATAAACTTGTATGAATTTATTGTACTTAGTTTGCGGTCTTATATCGCTCGAAAGTTTAACATTCGCATGATCCCAATATTACAGTTAAAACACCGTGAACAATAAACAAGCCTAAACAGATGCACTTTGATGGAACTACCAGTTACAACTTCAGTTCCTTGTCCCGCAGGTTTCGAGTTAGCAAGTTTAAAATAGTGCAGTACTATTATAACAGTGCTGTACAACTTCTTTGCAATTAACATCAATGGCTTAGTATTATTAGTATAAGGCGATTTGTGAAGGGCACCATAATGTAACTAAAAGCATCACAATTAGGCTTAAGCAGCTGCTCGAAAGACGACATAAAGAACTGAGCCTTCAACATCTTTTAAAAACACTCGAGCGATATCTCAACATCCCGAAGCGTAACAGGCACATCATTCATTTCCTTTACGTTGAACTATTCAGCCTGCTTGTTTGACTGGATACGGCGAATGTCATTAGGCTTACGGTACTCTGTATCCCGCTTTCTCCGACCGTACAAGATTGCAATAAGCGGCAGATCTCAGTTGAGCCCGACCCGTAATCAATAAGGTCACCATTTATGATGGGCAAGTTCTTGCAAAAAATTGGAAAGCAGCGTATCCAACTTAAAAACGATCCCCTGGGCATTGGCAGCCAGTGCTGGAGACTTTTGAGCAAAGGTATAATGTAGTAAATTTCCAGTCGAAGGAAAAAATCTGGCTGCTATTTTGATGCCATAAGATGTGATTCAAACTATCAAACGAGTTTAACACTCGCAAGACTTCTAAAGTCTTCTGCGTTTCACGTTTGAATGAAGCAACCTACGCTGGATATTTTCAACTTTCCAGGAACGTTGCTCCAAGAACAGACGCCAGAGGGTCATCCGCTATTTTCAAATGTAGAAGTGGAACTGCTTATATGGAACGTGAACAATTTCCTCAAAGCACAAAATTAACGTTGCTAGCTCTAGTAAAGCTATATTTGCTACTGCTGCAATCATTCTACAAAATGTACTGCATGTGAGATGCAGATAGAAGCTACTTGTTTAGTTATCTCTATCGGAAGATCATAGCAGATCAGCTCATAACCCAGCAAGTTAATGAAAATGCAAATCTGGAATTGCTAGTAAAGGCAGTCCTTATAGTTAGGGGTATGATTCGTATGAAGTGTTAGCGACTTGATTTTCCTGGTCTCGGCATATGTGGGCGGGTGCTTAATCCTCTCTCTCGCCACCTGATCTTCCAATTGCCACTCCTCGGTCAGTGTGCTAACTATAGTTCCAGGCCTGCGGGAAAGGGTCCCTGAATAGAATCCTCCGTTTAGCTGCCCGTCTTGAAGGTTGCATTCCCAGGTTTGACCAAGTCTCCGAGTACATGCGGGATGTTCTTCAGTAGCCCCTTTTCCGCAGAATATTAGGCTATTTATCGATTTCCTAGTTTGTCCGACGGTGGCCAGCGAATGTAAGCCTATATTAATCGTGAAAAATAAAGAAAACTTAAAAAAAGAATAATAAAGAATTATGACTGCTAGAGATGACGAACTCACATGATGCAATCGCACTTCTATTTCAGCAGGTTTAGTATTAACACGCAGGAAGCTTCAATACAAATAATAACGTTTGAAACTATTATTTTGACGTCACACAGTAGAGAGTTCGTATTCGTTAATACTATGATGCAAATAATTCTAATTGTAATTGTAATTGTTCTTTTCCATAGCGTATTTTCAAGAAAACATATTAGAGTTGCTCCCGCCGATCTAGCAACTCAAAACCACGATATAACAGAATGGTCTTGAGTCAGATGCGAGAGGCATGGAACGTCGAAGAAGCTTACGATGTCGAATATAGCGTGAAAGCCTGTTCCAGAATAAATGATTTGTGAGAGAGCAGTGTTTTCAGTTTTGGTAAAAGACCTGTGGAGAGGTAGCAAGATGGGAGGTTTGGGTTGGTTCGTAGGATCGATTAAATATTTGTCGTAGGCCTAATTCTGGCGGTAGTTTATTCGAGGAACAGTGCCTTTAGAAGAAACAAAACGCTCCCTAGAAAAGTGCAACAGAATATTTTTCCTAGCAGGCGTCCAATTCTCACACTGAACGATCGATTGCTAAGCCTGAGGTGTTCAGCATGCTGGTAAGGCTAGTCACGAACAGCAATGCATCAATATCATAGCGTGCAGGCATCATGAGGCATGACGCGGACAATGGACATGCCTGCACTACAGCAGAGTGCTGCTCTTCCGATAATGCTTTAGCATTTGCACGTTAAAATTTCACAATAAAGCTATCGTTTAGGGTAATTATATACGTACAAACCAATGTCTGACATTAGTCTGTAGAATTAATGTCGGGTATTTGTCTATAGGACTAAAATCACACAATTTTCATCTAGAGTCAAAGGCCCACAATTATTTTAACTCCATGGATCGCTATATTCAAGCATCATTTTTGTTAAATCTATTTCAGTTTCCTTAGAAATCACTTTTTGTGGTTCATCTCCTTGAATATTACAGTCTAAATAATAAATGGTATGGCTAGATAAGCTCTGTCAGCTTCGGTTCCTCGTCAAACGTCTGTTGTATCAGTGTCACGTTTTGTTAAGTTCATTTACGCTTTACTTTAATTAAGTTCGTTGTTATTTTTCATTGCCATTGTTTCCGTTTCAGTCCGCTTAATTGTAATACGGTAATGTAAACTATTAATTGGTTATGTATTCGACCCAAACTCAATAAAAAATAAACAATCTCCACATTAGGTTCTTTAGAAACATTAAATGGCTTCTGCAGCAGTAGGGATTATTGCTTGAAGACATACCTGAACCATAAAATTTTTTAAATAACAAATTAAGTTCAGTACATCTCTCTGTCTCTCTCTCTCGCTCCCTCCTCTCTCTGTCTCTCTCTCTCTGTCTGTCTCTCTCTGTCTCTCTCTGTCTCTGTCTATCTGTGTCTGTCTCTCTCTGTCTCTCTCTCGATAACAATTTAGCTTACGTATTTTTTCACATTTCTATTCTCAAGCTTTTTTTGAATTTTTTAAGCAAAAAATTTACATATCGTGATTTTTCACGGGTTGCCGCTAGTATAATATAAACAATCTTTGTATTAATCTCTGACCATTAAACATCCAGGACACTATCGATCTACTTCTGTTAGGACTGAGTTTGCTACGCAAAATGCTGGAACATCTTTCTTTTACGCTGTGATTTGAACCTCTTAGCCATCGAGCCATCATCTGTGAACTTTTGATTAAATCTGCACTCATCTGTCGTTAAATTGGTTACATGCATAGATATAATAAACCTAAGGTTACACGAAATAAATTGAATTGAACTGAACAATTCTTACGTGCCGGAGTCCAATTTGGTGCGTATAATTGCGTTGGGTAGTGGCTGAGGAAGAAGGTGCTGAGGAGAAACACAAAACCTGAAAAGGATCAGAAAACGTCCTTAGGTCTGATTTTGAAACACGCAATTCTCAGATCCAAGGGTTGTGGACACCACAGACACCTTAGCAGTCGGAAGACCATACGTTGGTGCAATAGCGCTGAGTCTTCCTCTTCCATGCCTCCCTCTGTGTGCAAGAGCGCTGGATCTGATACGGCAAGGCCTGAGGATCTTGCCAGTCGAGTTTCGAATCACCGCAGTAACAAGGAAGATTGTAATGTTCTCCATCTCCACGTTTCCACACCAGAACGGCGATATCCAAGTACAATGTCATGTGATAAATCTTAGAAGAAAGTTTCAGTCTTCAGAATAGCACGACACAACAAATATATTTTTCTTACGAAAACAGAATCCCACCATTGATACGATTAAGCCATGAGCTATTTTTTAACAATACGAAACCTTCGCAGAAGAAACCTGCGAATTATTTGTTCAAACGGAAGATTAGTTTCCTCAGCAGCAAATTCTGTCATTGCTTCTGAATACGGAAGATTATATTCGATACAGCATCTGACTTTCAAATATCTTGCAAGATAATGCCTTCCAAGAAAGTAATTACATTTAACGGAGTAATTCCGCACTAGAGATGCCGAGAGTCCATTCCCATGAAAGTCCACCTCTCGGGCAAACCAGTGTGTAAACCTTGATTCGTCAGTTAACTCACATTCCCGCAATACTTCATTCAAAGGTGATAAATAATTTAAGAATGTGTGCAATCCAAGCAAAGATTGTACGTCTCTATCGAAAAAAGTGTCAAATGGTGGCAACAATAAAACATTCGCAAATCCCAACGTTTTCAGATCGCTTTTCAGATCAGGCTCACGAAGAATTCGTTCACATAGATTCAACACTTCATCGTATTGCCGAGACTTGTAAAGGTACAGAGCACGATAGCAGTCAGCTGTGTTGCAATGGATGTCAAAATCATTGCGAATGACATTGTAGAAGGATGTCATATTTTCTAAAGCATATTCCATTAGAACACCAATTATTACTGTTTCATTAACTAAGAAAGGATTCATACTTGAGGCCCCGATTGCTGTCAATGAGTTTATTCTGCGGTATACGATCTGTCTGGTAACTGACTTCCACGCAGAAATACATTTCAGTTTTCTTAATGCTTTCAAATATTCATCCATAGGAAATGCTGAATCAGGCAAATCATGATCAACATCAAAATGCTTGGATATTCTTTCGGTGGATATTACAGTTAAATAATGAGAAAACACCTTTGTTGAAAGACGCAAATCAAGATAAAGTCGGTTGCCAAAGCATATAAGATTATTATCAGTAATCTTCTTGTGAAGCACACACAATCCAACTATTCTTGCGACATCGTCGATAAATAATAAACAACCTGCATTCAGTGTTTCTTTATCCTTCATAGAATTTTGATCATCAAGAACAGCCAAGCAGAAGCGTATTGTTGGTTGGTATTCTGATGTGGCAAAATGCAGAGCAGCCAGATAGGTCAAAGCTGCAGGAACAATGTCGCTGCTCTTAGAATCGTAATGTTCGAGAGCTTTTCTGAGAAACTCTTTTGATACGAGAGACACTAATTGAAATTCTGAACGAATGTTTGATCCAGTTAAATTTTCCATGAGCTTCTCAGCATGCAGGAATTGAAACTGACTACTTTGTTCCCCGTTTGCTTTCGGAAAGTTATGATATTGAGACCTTATAATTTTAGGGTGGGTCGAAATTGCGTTGACAAATTCAACAAAGAGACTGCTATCCAATGAAAACTGTCCGGAATCTAAACCATATTCCGTGTACAAAGTATACAGTAGATTGTCATAGTACGTGAAACATAGCATCTTCTCTGCTGTTGAAAGAGAAGATTCAACTTTGAAGCTCCGGCGCAGTCCTGACATTAACCCGTATTTTATGAAATGGAGATAGTCTGCATGATATTTTATGAGTCTGAAGGAAGACATGAAATCTACTACTATTTCACCACTGTCCCGCATTTCAAAGCTATGATACCCACGATCCATAAAATACTTCACTGTTTCTGCAAATTTCAAATTTTCCTGACTCAATGGCACTATGTAATTTTCGACGAACCAATGACAAAGAATGACAGAATTGGAAAATTCGTTTAGTCGCCTTTCAGTCTTGTCAAGCATTTCGAAGTTCGATGGCTCATAAAATAAGTTTGCTTCAGGAATAAAATAGTTCGGACAATATCTTCTGTTCAGCCATTCTGAAAGCTTTTTTAACAAATCACAGCAGATCCTAATAACAGAAGAGGAATTCCACCATTCGGGTGACATCTCTTCACAAGTCCATAACATCAGAGTCTTCAAATGATACGGACAGAGAATCTCATCCCCCTTTGGACAATCCTTTTGTATTAATTCTCTCTTGGTAAAGAATCTCAGCAAATGATAGACGATCTGCTGAATTTGAGTCCAACTCTGAAGTAAAATTACTTCTGCGACTGAAAATGACAATCTCCACTGTTGATCATCATCTCTGCAAGAACGATGCTGGACATAAACAACATGACAACCATTTTGAACAACTTTGGAGATTGTAATTATTGTCGGCCATCTGTAACTTCTAGGTCGAAAAGGCCACCGTTGGGCCTCTTTTGGCCACTGAGGACACCACAAGCCTATGACGAAATCACAGCCACAATGATCATCAGTATCGGATTGATATTTGATTGCTGGACCAGTGATGCTGCTTGGCAAGCTGCTTCCACTGAATGTACTAAGTGAATGCAAACTTGAAATGCCAGATATATTTAACGCTATGTACTTGTTTGATATAGTTGTATGCTTAAATTCGAATTTCTTATATTTCCAATTATAGTTCATTTCCCCCAAAACTAACAATCGAACAAAGCTTGGATACCTTTGGTATGGTTCAATCTTGTAGCACTCGATAGTATCGGCCAGGCCACTCATATCACTTGGCAACACTGGGAAGTCGTCACTGCAAACCAATACGTCAACATAGGAAATTAAAAAATCAATGTCGTTGATGCATTTATTAGGTGGTCGGATATAGAATTCTGCTCGGCTGCCACACGGAATCGCATACTCCTTTGTTACAGATTCCGAGTATCTGAGTAAGTCATGCATGTAATCAGAAACAGTGCAATCCGACTTTGGTTGCAATTCGCATTTGCTAACAATAAAGGCAGATGCCATTTCTTCATTCCATTTACCCGCATATTCCTCCATCTTAAACGAAAAACACACATTTCCATAATTAATTATCATTATCCAAATCATCATCGTTATCCAAATCATCATCATAATCATCGTCATCATCATCATCATCATCATCATCATCATCATCATCATCATCATCATCATCATCATCATCATATTCATATTCGTCATCATTATCAACAGCAGAACCATCATAATTCTAGTTATCACACTAATCACGTGCCAACAATCACCTTTACCAACCGATCATGTTAAATAAACAGTCTGCTTTCAGCAAACTGAAGCGTCTGACTCTAACCCTAAGAATCACAGTCATCATTAATTATAAGTAGAGTTTAACAAAATATACAAATGCAAACCAAGGTAACATATGCGTAATTCGTGGCGGTACGACGGGTACCCGTACAACCCACTTTTTGGACTGGGGTACCGTACCTCCACTTTTTAAACAATGCCAATCAATATTTTATTATTATGCCTTCCTAGACATCGCAGTTTCCGCCTTGCTTCATGTATGTAGACGGAGTGAGGAGTAGGTCCATAGATATACGAAAGTACTTATGTAGCGGAATAGAATTTCACTACTGGATTTAATTATATTTAAAGTGAATTATCATTACTATATTAGTTGGCACCGATTTTCTATAAAGTATCTTGTTCGGTCTCGGCTGTTGACATTGAGCTGGCCATGGGTGGCGCCCGAATGTCTAAATTTTTAGTCGATTGCCGACTGACTAGAGCCAATTGCTGACAGGGAGAGAGGACAGACATAGGACAAGCAGAGAGACGTGGAGAAATACTAGGACAGTTGTGGTTCACCGACTTTTCTGGGTAAAGGCTGACACATAGGTAGGCCGAAGAACAAGGTCAGATGAGTAAGTGGACAGCCACGTGTACGTGAACGGCTCATGACCTATGATGATGTCAGTGACGCAGCTGCTACAACAAAGATAAATCGCGGGCGGAGACCGAGACTATATAAAGGGGACGCCTAGTCTGAAAAAGGACTCCTGTTTCAGCGTGTATCCGTTTTCGTTGAGATTACTACGTGGAAAGTAATAGAAATTGAAATACTAGCGTATCGATCTTATCCGAAGAAATGATGGAAACGTCGTGTAATGCGTTCATTAGAGTTATTGCAATTTCTTGTTGGATTGCTTATCGATATAAGTATTTGTAATAATAATCGGCGCCCTCATCTAGAAGACAGTCTGAATTAATTCTACAGTTGAGCTGTGAGATTCTTGGAAACCTAGAATCTTCCTTGATAGTGAAGGTATAACTCAGTTTATAATATGACGTCTATTTGTTTTATCCAATTTGATAGCAGTGATTGCATATTCATGTGTAATTAATTGACTATAATTATACAACTTCTTAATGCTTTAACTGTTGTGTACTAGCTTTGACTCTGAGATTAACTGTTGATTACTTAAATACTCATTAGTGGAAAAGTCTCAGAAGTCGATCAATTTGATAGCTTAAAGAGTCCGTTAGTAAGTTTTGAGGAAGCCCCTATTCCGCGCAATCTAGAACGAGTTCGGATTTAAACCTAGTCCTAGAGCGCCTAAGAACATGAATTATCTAGTGAGGAACAGATATTATCTAGCGTCGAAAACCGAGCGGCGAGAGGCCTTAGAAAGACTAGAAGTCGTTTAAGCCTGTTGGAAATGCAGGAGGATGAACGACGGAAGGCAAATAATCTTGTTGTGGATGAATCAGGATATAGTCAAACTATAAACTCTGTAGAACAAACAGTCACGCCTTTCCACTTGCGCACCTCGGAAGTAAGATTAGTAAGTGCCGTCAGGGTAGTTCTGGAAGTCATCATTACAGAACCGGTGGCACTTAGGAGAAGACAGAGGCTCGTGATTAATGAGAGGCAGGATAACCTATAAGTAATAAGAGGTCGATTGCGACCAACACCGTTCTACAAGACTAGCGTATTCATGGCAGAGAAGCGCCTCTCTCGATCTTTCGATCTTAGCAGAAACCCCTCCCAAAACAGGGTGGAGGTGGCGGACGTTACATTTAGATACACAAGTAAACCGGGAGCCGGACTAACTGAGTCGCAGGCAGTCAGACAGTCAGACTTTCAGCCACACATGTAACCCAACAGACCGACCGCCGTGACCTTCTCGCAGGCGCCAAAGGCCCACGGCTACACTCCTCTTGGAGAGATCTGAAAGACCACCACTCACCGTCTTATGGTTTGTCATCTTAGTCATATCAGGATGTGGACATGTAGGTCAAAGCGCAACCATCTATATCCTTCATCAGTTACAAATCCATGTATGGATTCACACTCATATTGTCGGCCTTAATATGACTCCTCACTCCTCAGTTCGTTCACCAGCTCATAATCAATAACTAGTCTTGGTTAAATATTTCCGAGCCCCTTGCTGAAGAATGCTCCCTCCGTTACATAATATAAGCATATAAGACGTCGTTGATTTTGACTTATGCACGTTCCGATTTTGCAGATAGGAAAATGGATAAATTTGTTCTAAAGTGAAAATGAGTACATGGCATTTAGACGATAGAATTGCCGTTATGGACGTTAGATCATCACCGTTTCATAATCAGTTACTGGCTGGATAATGTGTCCAAAATTGTGCCCACGCGAAAAGCGGAAGTGGAGAAGAAATTGGTACCCCCACTTTTTAGACCAAACTTACGCCCCTGGTAGGTAATACAAACATTAATTATATTTTGGGACACAATCTCCAATGACCACCACCTTTCACTGGAAAAAATACAAGACGCTGTAGGCCACTACGCAATGCACTAGCTCAGCGTTTCCCAAACTTCTCGGTGTGACCGACCGGCAGGAGTTTTCATTCAGTATGACGAACCGGCAGGAAGTTTCCCATTGTCGCAGCACCCGTGCCAAATTTATTAATTATTTTTATCTATGAATTGGGTCAAAAAAGTTAAATTAGATTTTTAATAGTAGCGCAGGTATATAATGCAGTATTAAATGCCAACTGAATACTTTGCACTGATCTGATATGAATAAAAATTGCATTTTTTCAAATAATTATTAATAAATATACATGCTAGTGCTGTTTATTAATACGAAAAATCCCTGAGACTCTAAGAAACTATATGCAGCAGAAGTGTGTCTAAGGTTGGAGAACGCCGTCCTCGTCTCCGGGGTGTGGTATAGTATTTTTAATTGTTATAATTTTTGAAATTTATAATATGTTATGCTTAGAATATCGAATTTGAAGTCAGACGTGTTTATTTTCTATTGACCGAAGCATTGACCTGGCTATGAAAGTCGAAAGATATACGTCACATACGGTTTCTAATTGCCAGTCAAAAAACCACAACGTCGTTAAGATCGAACTTTCTGGTAAATGTTATAACAACTTCTATTTGACATCTCAGCAATTCCTCGAATAACTATTTCTTAGGCAGTTTTCGTTTACAATAGCTGAAATATATTAACAAATAACAAATAACAAATAACAAATCTTTATAATTTGTATGAAAAATATGGTTTCGACTGCGAGACTATCGTGTTTTTTTAAGATAGTTCGAAGTGAGACCCAATCGAGAAAAACGTTTAGCTATCATCTTTTTTGTTCAGTTTCTTGACTAACTTTGCGGACCAGTAACTGAAGGCTCGCACTGCACTAGCTTCCCATGAAACAAACCATCAAGTTTAGCAGAAGTCTCATAGTCTACAAAACCATCAAGGTTAGAAAAAGTCTCATAGTCTGCAAAATACACACTCACCAACCACTTATCTTTCATCTTTCTTTAAACTGACACTCTTAATATTTTGTTCGCTTAAGCTATTCGATGCCTCTGACAGTACTTGGTTCCTGGTAGCACTCTCTGTCCTGTCCGCTCTGCAAATAACGTGACGTTGTTAGGACACGGATGAAAAGAAATATGTTAACGTAGTTTTCCTCAGGTTTCATTGGCCATAGGTACCCAGGCATAGGAATTTCACTTGAAGAAGGAGAATGGCAGTCTTTTAAGCTATCCTGAGAAGCAGCTGTAGGTAGGAAGTGTTAGCGATTTCATTTTCTTAGCCTCAGTGTCTGAAGGCGGTAGCCAGTTCTCTCCCTCGCGGTCAGATCTTTCAACGGTGTACGGTCACTATAGGCCTTACTCAGTTATAGCTGAGTTGGCTAGAAGGCGCACTTAGTGAAGAAATCTCGATATAATAAATTTTCTTTCCTGGCAGGGATTTAAACCCTCTCGATTGATAGCTAGTCCAACACGCTAACAACTACAGAGCAGTACGCAAACGCGCACCTTTTGGAACGTAGATTCACCAAATTTTATTTGAGCTAATTTTTACAAAGTCTGTAGTTTGTAGTTACCATAAGAATTAAATAATAATTAACGGCGCTGTAGATAAGATTAGATAAGATTACAAAGATGCTATTTATACTACATTGGCCGTTCAATAGTGTGGTCAAAATAATCGATTCTGGCTCATTCTTAGACAGGTGACTGTTCAACCCTTTGGAAGTGAGGTGAAAGATTGAAACGTTTGTGGTGAGGTGGGGTATACCCCAATACATATTTTTTACTTACAATTTGCGATATCAACTATATAACATTAATTTTGAGCTAAACTATAGTTTTATAACCAATTATCAACTAAACTGGTGATTATCACAACAAATAACTGTTTTCGATCAATATTGAAATGGCCAGGAGGTGAATTAATAACCCTGCAATATCTACTTAGCACGTGCATTTATCAATAATCATTCAAAACATTACCAAACGCACGAATAATACCCGTAATAATGCATCAATTTTGCATCGATGCAAAATTAGACCTATATGCTGCAATATCTTATATTATCGCTGAATTCATTCAAAGGGTTAAACAACATCACGCCATTTAGGCCTAGCACCCACTGGCCTACCGGTCTATTTGTTTGAGGGTCCGTAAATGAATCCATTTACAGATTTTAAACGTAACCGTTTTTCTTGTTAACCGGATGGAAGTCTGCGATTCATTCTAAAGAGTCGCCTGAAATGGTTTGTCAGGTCAACTTTCCTACGTTTTGATTACTCTCACACGCTTATATTTATATCCACATTCTTCAGTTGTAATTCGAAATTCTGCATTTTCAGGAGAGCTGCAGGGCTGTGTGCTTAATCCGGCAGCTTATCGTCATTCGAATTTTTTACCACGAATTTTTTCCACTAAATTGTTATTTGATTTGTGTTAAAAGTTCACGTTCCGAGTAAGGGATCGTCGGATTGGGTCAGCCTCGTCAAGAGACTTGCCCCCTAGAGATTGGCCTCATGGCGCAAACGTTCCGTAGGCCTAATCGGGTGGAACCAGTCTCATCTTTGGTTAAACAGAAACTACAGCATGGACAAACACGAGGGGTCTACTGCGGTGGCCTGGTGTCTTCTCAAATGGGGAATGGTTGTGACGCTCTGTCGGACTCATACATTATTAACCCATTTGCCGCCAACGTTGCGAAAACGCAACGTACTGTTTGGAAATTTGAAAAAAAATCAAGACTCGGGAAATTCAGGCAAATTCTTGTTGTCTTACTTCCTGGGTGTTCACTACGTCTGCTGGTATCAAAAATATATTCTGTGCTGTTGTCTGCAATTTTTTTGAGTTGCGCAAAAATTCGTGGTTTTTGACGTCTAACTAGTGGTTTTGTTCAAGAATGTTCTTCTGCCATAAGACGATATATTTCTCAGAAGCGATCCTGTCTCTTTTGAAGTACTTAGGTGAGTATTTAATATTATTTGTTTATTAATTGTATGTCTCATTATATGCCGATTCCCCAATGTCCGAAATTTTGATGTTGCGTTTTCGCAACTTCGGCGGAATGCGATATATACACATTGTTGCGTTTTCGCAACTTCGGCGGAAAACGATATGCACAATTTGACACCAGGCCTAGTGATTCAGATAAACTTATGTCAGTTTACGATTACTTACAACAATTTCAGTTTAGTGATTCATAAATGATGGCGTGCTCAGTGCTGCCACTCTTCATTGGGCAGACTTTTGAAAGATGCACATTGAATTATTCAGAGGAGGCCGAGGAAGAAATTCTATAGCTTGAGGGAGGCCGTCCCAGTGATATTTGAAGAAGATGATATTACCACCCCCATCCTAAGTTGATTAGCAAAGCGATAGCGAACATTTTGACGAAAATTAGCTCATGACTACCGATGTGATGCCAGAAGACGTTGCATGGGGAAGTTGAAGTCCATTGCACTGATGCATCAATGTCAAACCAACGGTCACCACCCACTAGGCATGCCTCGCGTGAAACGCAATCGAAGTCAAGAAAGCCACGGGTGTCAGCAAGGTACAAGTCTTCCAGGCAGCAGCTTGCGGAAAGGTCAGACGAACCACTGCAGCATGTTTATTCGAAGGACACAGCTCCAGAATATCTTCAAAGTCTTCCAGGCGGCAGACTGATCTCGTGTCCGATACTCATACGCCGATGGAAGAGTCAGTGGATTCAACGTCCTGCCGGCCAAGAAGCAACGACTACCTTCAAAGCCGCCTAAGTCTTCTAAGTCAACGAAAGAGGATTGGCAATGCCAAGAACCAAAATTTACATTGAGCCCTGTCAACAAGGAGAAGATAAAGATGTGGCAGTTGATCACACAGGTGATAAGCAAGAGCGAGTCTTTAAGAATTTTGGGATGACGATGTGTTTAGCCTGATAACACAGAGTACACTGTAGGGCTATGCACAGCACTGGCTTACACTTGCCCAAAATAGGGGGGATTTGGTTCTTCATTCTACACTTGTTGCATTGAATGTACAGTCCACCCCAATTATTGGGGGACACATGCCCCGGCTCCCCTCCCAGAGTCTACGCCTATGATGCATAACATTGCACATCATTGCCAAGAACGAAGATGGTCGTCGACTGCGTTGTCGGTTGTGCCACAGAACCACGTACTACACGAGTATCGCATGCACGCCAAGTGCCTTGATCAATACCGTGGAAACAAGTGACATTGAACTTGAATCAGTTTACAGCATGCACAAACATTTTTATTGAAATGACCGCGAACACACTCGATAACTAATAGAACATCATTATGGTTAACAAATACATCTTTCCCGCCGATGTTGCGAAAACGCAACGTCCTATGACTAGGACAATACATATAGTTCCAATAAAAATGCACTGTCAGAAGTTTATTGGCATCATAATGATGACCTAGTATCAGTTACAGCTTAATCCGGTGGCTATTTCTAATAGCGGCGGTAAATGGGTTAAAATCGAAAAAAATATATACATGTATGCTTAATTGTTTTCTACAGAATATAAATCGAGGATAGATTTTGCACGCTGAATAAAATATTATGTGCAATTATCGAAATATACAATCTGTCCACATTGCATAGGCCTACGTAGTTTGCAGATGGGCGATATTTATATGAAATTACCGCCGTAAGGCCCGGATACTCTACAGTATCAAAAAACATCGGCGACAGGCTGCATACAACGTTCGACGCCACCCATTTAGTATGTAAGTATGGAGGGAGAGGGGGTTCATCCGATTGCACATGCTTGTGTGCGGAGTCTACTGATAAATTACACAGGCATAGGAAACAGAGGGATATAAAATTTGTCAATATTGGCCTTCAAATGAATCACAGTCCAGTTTTTGCAGCTATCAGACAAGGAAGAAGTAGGACTGTGGGAGAGGTGTCACTTGTATGCCAGCTACCCCGACTGCTATTATTAAATCATCATGCAGCTCAGCCATGGATTAAACATGGATCGTTCTATAGGATTCGGAGTGGTGGAGCATCAAGCGTACGTACGCAGATGGGGGTGTAAAAATACACCCGCGTACAATGAGGGGGTCATTTTTCCGGATCTCTGCGTAGATACTAAATGGATGACCCCTACGCTTGCAAGCGGAAGATATTTGAGACGCAAAACACATGCGAAACTCTCCGTAGGCCCTAATCTAAACGGATGCAGGGCGCATATAAAATTATGCTTATCAGTAGAATAATTATGGCGAACTACGCCAATAAACTAAAAGAGTCAGCTACTACTCTAGGCTTCCTTGTTTAAATTATAAGAACCTTTACCACGCCATATTATTATGGCTACATTGAGCGATTTAAGACTCTGAAACTTTGCTTTAAATGAATCATTTTGATCACAAATGCTGTTCCCTTACTCAGTGCTGAAATTGGTTTGAAAAAGTAGCGGAGTCTCATGGCGAGCGCGAGAGCGCGGGGTCTGGGCTCCAGGCCCCCGCTGGGGCCCATGGGCAAATTTATCAATCAATCAATCAATCAATCAAACATTTATATAGCGCCCCTTCAATGAATCTATTCAGAGGCGCTCCCAGCCCAACCCCGGCGAAAGAGAAAAGTCTTCAGAGCAGAGAAGAAAGCGGTGGATGAGTTTCGAGGAAGAGACCGCAGCTCAGAAGGAAGCCCATTCCAAATTTTGGGACCAACGACGGAGAAAGCACGGTGCTGCATAGTAGCGGTGCGTGCAAAAGGAACAGAGAGATCACCACGGGTGGTAGAGCGAAGAGAGCGGTGACCAGGTGGAACAGAGGCACGAGAACAGAGCTCACGCAGATAGAAGGGAGCACAGCCAAGCTGACATTTCCAGACAATGGAGGCAACCCGGTAGACAATGCGTTGCGAGAGTGGTAACCAGTGGAGGACATCACGCATGTATTCAGAAACATGGCCAAATTTAGGTATGCTCCCAATCAAACGCGCAGCAGAACGCAATACGCGTTCCAGACAGTTCAGTCGAGTGAGGGGAAGCCCAATATAGAGGGAGCAGCAGTAGTCAAGCCGACAGGTAATAAATGCATGAACGAGAGTAGCAGCAGATTGGGGGGAAAGAGAGCGAGAAACAACGCGAAGCTGTCGTAGCTGAAAGTAGCAAGCCCGGCTAATAATAATAATAATAATAATAATTATTATTATTATTATTATTATTTATATGTTTGAAACTACGCTTTCTGTTATTTTTTATACTTATTATATGTAATGAATGCATAAATGCTTAAGACCCGGCAAAGACAGGTCGCGAAAATGAATGCCGGGTCAGAGACCCGGAAAGACCCGGCTCACTTTCAGCCCTCCCCTTACTCGAGAACGTGTACTTTTAACACATTATATATGGCCACCATCTTCTTTTGTTCATTGCGTACGTAGTTTATAACGACACTGTCAGGAGGCTACTTCGCCCTAAAGAAGTCACTTGGCTTTAGCTGGGAACGCATTTTGCTTCATGATCAGCACATCTTTCTTCAAGGAGGTTTGAAGTAAGCAATTTTCAATTATTCCCAAAAATGTTCACGGAAGCAGGAAATCAAAGTTATCCTCTAATTTCGCCTTAAGTCGATTTCAAACAGAGACAATAACTTGCACAAACCGCACACAAATGGACAAAGATAACTAACTATCGATCCATTAATGAATGACACGGTCTTTGAAATAAAAGTAATCCAACGTTACCTTGAACAGAACGAAAGAGTGAATTCAGTTCTTTCCAATGATGGTCTAACGATGAAGTAGAGCATACACTTAGGTTGTGTGACTATAATTGTCATGGATCTATATTTAGAGGTTATTTAATTAGAATGCGCTTCAGGGAAGTGCATTGTTTTGTGTTGTTTAGTTTCGTATCGTATTATTTCGTAGCATGTTGCACAGCATTCTCTTATTATTATTTTTATTATTATTATTATTATTATTATTATTATTATTATTATTATTATTATTATTATTATTATTATTATTATTTAATTTTAATTTTTTTAAATTTTTATTATTATTAGAAATTCGATGAGTCCTTCACGTTAAGTGGAACAAGTTCGACACTTGATTCTCTCTTCCTGCGTTCTCGTCTTCATATCCCATATTCAGGGGCGGCGCTACACCAGGGCGCGCCAGGGCAAATGCCCTGGTAAAAAAAGCCTTTGCCCTGGTCGATGCCCTGCCAGCATTTGCCCTGTCCAGAATTTGTTCGGGCATATTGTTATATCCGGAGATATAAATTCACTTAATTCACTGAAATGTTAAAATATGCTTTACAAATGTCAAAAAGCGTTCAACTTCCGGGGGCTTCGCCCATCTGACTTCCTGACTATAACTATAATATTGCTGGGGGCGATTTATGGCAAGCGTGGTAGCGCGATCCTATATGGTCACCATTTAAGCTCGCGCAACCGTGCTCTCCATAAATCGCCCTCTGCACTGGTTACTTGTATGACTGCCCTAGCTATGCCCTGGTTACAAAAAATGTCTGGCGCCGCCACTGCCCATATTCTTTTTTAATTGCAACAAATGTCTGGCAAACTGTGTGTTAAATACACGCCAACACTCGCAAACTTATGTGAATATAAAATTTCTAGTTTGGTGCAATGTAAGACTGCATCAGGAATTAATTTGACACCTCTAACAATGCGATATGAACTCCGTGTTGGCGTATTGAGTACAAAGATTGATGACGTCATTATTATCAACGGTCTATACTAGGTAAGGTTACAAATCTACTGTTTAAAATTAATTCATGTTAATCATTCGATTATAAATCAGTTTTCACAATTTTCAATGGTTTTCCCATTCAGTAGAACGTTCTCTTATATCATCAGTGTGAAGTCTCAGAACTAGAGGACCGCAATTAAAATTGTGGCGTTTGAATATCCTTTCTTCGTTTTGTTCGTCAATATGGAAGCTACATAAGGGTACTCTTACTAAATTTCTTCTCTGTCAAATATTTCAATGCATATTACATCCATAAAATATCGCAATAAATGGGTTTGAAACTGGAATGTATTTTGAATTTTTCATTTCGTTGTACCCTAATGCGGTTTGCCATTGGGATTTTTGAATAAACGAATATATATATATATATATATATATATATATATATATATATATATATATATATATATATATATATATATATATATATATATATTTCGTGTGGGTTTCCACTTGAAATTGTAGCTACTAACGTGGTTCTTCAGTTCTAAAAATAATATGGAACGAATTAGCAATAGCTTTTACAACTTGACTTGAGCTATATCGCGGCCACTTAGAATATTCTTCCCGCTTTGTCTACAGGCGTGAAAACTGACGACATTTCGTCGTGTCACTCTTTTGAACAGCTCCAAATTTATGTTCTTGGTCTTTATTCCGTGGAGCTAAACTCATACTCTGTTTTAATTATCCCGCATCTTCCGTCATCAACCCCGACTAGCAGTGCCTGTAGTACAAGATGGAAGTCTTAGCTTTTTAAGGTTTAAGCATGTGGGAGGAAGATACTGTCTTTGCAATATTGGAATATCGTCAAATTCTGATGATTTAATTTCACATCAGCCGTTCATGCAGGTGGTACTAAACTTATGGGGCAGCAATGAACGTAGGTGCACGATTCTAACGCGCTACTCTGTACCCTAATGATTTTAAGAAATTGCATACCAAGAAACTACGTTCGGAACGATTGCTAATTGCTAAAATTGATATCATGTCGATCTCAACTGATGGAACATCAATATAGCATTTGAATACAGTGTGCAAGGTCTATTTCAGATAGTAGAAAGCGAACTTTAAATTCATGTTCAAATTGTTTTTGCTATCATCTTTGAAAACTGATATCGTGTCATAGGAGGTCAAACTGGCGGAATTCCGATTCTGTTTCCCACACATGTCTTGTAGGCCTATGTTGCGACTATGATGTTTTTTTGGGCGGGGGGTTGAATAAATAAATAAAAGAAAAAATTAATGTGCTGTTTTAGATTTTTGCTGAATGAGTATTGAATTTCATATTGAAAAAACAAACAACTGGCGAAGTTGAAGAATAATTTCAATCTAAAGAAACTTCCAAGAGCATCACTCTTGAGCTCTATCTTTTTCCAACAATCATATCTAAAGCACAGACTCAGACAAATCATAATCATTAGTGATGTCGAAAAGTATTTCTTTCAAGAATTTATCAGGAGATTCCATCGGAAATGGAGCACAAGAAAAGATAGAAAGTTCCAAGTCATGTCAGAAATCATTTCTGCTGCATAGTCATACAAAGGGAAACAAGAAAAGACATTCCAAAGCAAAGAAGACACACGAATGCGAGTTTTGCAAAAAAATATTTACGTATGCCTGTTACCTACAGAGACACAAGAGAATCCATACTGGAGAAAACCCATATCTTTGCCAGGTATGTGAGAAAACATTCTCGTGCTCTTCTGAGCTGAAAAGACACAATAGAACCCATACTGGGGAGAAACCATTTCAGTGCGAGGTATGTAAAGAACTATTTTCTTATTATCGCAGTCTAAAGAACCACATTAGAATCCATACAGGAGAGAGGCCTTATCAGTGCCAGTTATGTCAAAAACGTTATTCCGAATCTTCAAATCTAGCACGTCATGCAAGAATTCATACCGGAGAAAAATCTTACCAATGCCAAGTATGTCAAAAACGTTTTTCTCAATATGTCAATGTAACACGTCATGAAAGAATTCATACCGGAGAGATGCCTTACCAATGCCAAGTATGTCAAAAACGTTTTAGCCGACATTCCAATCTAACAGGTCATGCAAGGATTCATACCGGAGTGAAACCGTACCAATGCCAGCTATGCGAGTTAAAAACTAACCATAAAAGTCATCTAACGAGGCACAGAAGAACACATACTGGAGAGAAACCATACCTTTGCCTGGTATGTCAGAAAACATTCTCAGACTTTTCAGGCCTGAAAAGTCATGAGAAAACTCACTCTGAGGAGAAACAATTTCTGTGTATCCATTGTAACAAAACATTTTCCGCATTTTCAAAGCTACAAATTCATGTTAAAATCCATACTGGAGAGAAACCCTACCAATGTCAGATATGTGAACAGAGTTTTTCCCAATCTGGTAACCTGCAACGTCATGTTCGAATCCATTCTGGAGAAAAACCACACGTGTCAAAAACGGTTTATCCGATCTTCCGATCTAAACATTCATGCAAGAATTCACACCGGAGAGAAACCATACCACTGAAGAGGCACACGAGACGACATACTGGAGAGAAACCATACCTTTGCCAGATATGTCAGAAAACATTCTCATGCACTTCAGGTCTGAGAATTCATGAAAAAACACACTCCGTTTCTGGCTCAAGTTTATAAAACGGTTTAAACACAATAAACACAAGTCTCAACCAGAAATTACCTGAAATATTTGACGTTACTGAAGCACTATAGCTGGTGAAGAAACAAAACTGCAAGTCTTGAACTTCTCAATATAATGTAACGCACGAAGTCTTGCATATTAATTTTGTATTCAGAGTAAGAGCTTTAGTACAGTTCAACTGAATATTTCTGTAGGACTGGACGTATTCAAGGATCCTACATTTGTTTTGTGAGTTCTTTTAAACACTTTTAGTTCAGTTAAGGTAGGCCTATAATTATACTTGTGTCTAGTTAGGCACTTTAACTGTATCGAACTGTTTTGATTCTTGCACTGAGGATCCATTGGCTGTTTTCGTAACTGCATTAGCAAAGTAATTGCACCGATTATTGCACACATAATAGGTGCTGATAGTTAAGATGCTGTAAACGTTGAAATGACTTAACAAAATAATATTATTCGATCTTTATTTGTCATAGTTAACCAGTTACGACACTTCGAAATATAGCATCGATGTGCAGCGGAGGGCGGAAGCATGATCCGCAGTAAATTGCCCAGAACATTGTGAGAGGTCGAAATATTTGTCACCCGATTAGGGGTAAAACCGTAGTTTACGTTGCTAAATTCAAGATCTTTTCAGGCCCGTACTTAATGTTGCTAAATTAATGTCATGTCTTCACGTAGCTGATCATCCAACTTCTAGTTTAACTCTTAATATGAAATATTTTCATCGTTCATCCGACTTCTAGTTGCAGTTATATGTTCATCAAACATCCCGCTTCTCGTTTCAGTAACGTTTTCATCAATAATACAACTTTTAGTTTAACTATGAAACAATTTTCGTACTTGGTAATAGACCTAACGTCAAGGGATTTAGCAACGTAAACTTCAGATTTTCAACCACTATCAATTTAGCAACGTACATGTAAACTACGGTTTTACCCGATTAGGCCCCTATAAATTTATTGTAGTTTATTTCGTTCTCGATTCGAAAGTTCTACATTTGTATTCGCCAAATAATACAGTTAAAACACCGTGAACAATTATAAACAAGCCTAAACAGACCTAATGCGCTTTCATGTAATAAATCCAGTCCCATATCTCAAAGATTTAGAGTTAGCGAGTCTAATATAGTGCAGTAATATTATAGCAGTGTTAGGGGCCATCCACATATTACGTACGCAATTAGGGGAGGGGTCGGATTTTGGCGATTTTGCGTACGGGTGCGAACGGGGGGGGATAGGAGGGACAAGATGTGTACGTACACAAAATACATTTCTAATTATGACGTCCACATTAGCCGATTTGTAACTCTGTATTGTCCTATAGTCGTCCGATGGCATTTTTTTACATTATATTAAAGCCATGTGCAGTTATTCTGTGCTGTGAACGAGACACCTATAATTTGTCTATATTGGCCCTTCACT
This sequence comes from Allolobophora icterica, assembly GCA_963556255.1. Lineage (NCBI taxonomy): Eukaryota > Metazoa > Annelida > Clitellata > Crassiclitellata > Lumbricidae > Allolobophora > Allolobophora icterica. Next base: position 3,438,201 of record OY744610.1, on the reverse strand, counting down.
CATCCTTCAATCTGGCCTAAAGTGCAGACAGTCGGGCTGCCTGGAGCTGTCGAGACACTTTCTGCAGCTGGTCTTCTGGGGGGGGGGGTATGCGTCAAGCGTACGTACGCAGAGGGGTGAAGAAAGTACGCTTGCGAACAGGGGAGGGGTCCAATTTTCCCGGATTTGTGTATACGTAATATATGGATGGCCCCTTATACAACTTCTTTGCTATTAACGTCAATGGCTTAGTATTATTATTATAAGTCGATTTGTGAAGCGCACCATAATGTAACTAAACGCATTACAAACTCGCTATAGCAGCTGCTCGACAGATGACATAAATGAGTCTTCAACATGTTTTAGAAACGCTCGAGCGATATCTCAGCATCCTGAAGCGTAACGGGCACATCATTCATTTCTTTTACGTTGAACTATTCAGTCTGCATGTTGGGCCAGATACGGCTAATGTCATTAGACCTACTCTGTACCCAGCTTTCTCCGACCGTAGGCTACTAGATTGCAATAAGTGGCAGATCGCAGCTGAGCCCAACCCATAATCAAATAGGTCATTTATAGTGGGGCAAGTCCTTGTAAAAAATTGGAAATCAGCGTAGCCAACTTAAAACGGTCCACTGCGCATTGACAACCAGTGCTTAAGACTTTTGAGCAAAGGTGTAACGTGATGAATTTCAATTCGCCGGATATAAATCTGGCTGCTGTTTTGATGTCATAAGATGTCGTTAAACTGCTAAACGAGGATAAGATTCGCAAGACGTCTAAAGTATTTTGCGTTTCACGGTTGACTGAAGCAGCCCAGACTGGGTCTTTTCAACTTTTCAGAAATATTGCTCCAAAAAAGGACCACACTGGGCCATCCATTATTTTCAAATGTTGAAGTGGCTCCCTGCTTATATGGAAAGTGAACAGTTCCCCCAGAGCCCAAAAGTAATGTTGTTAGCTCTAGGACGCTGTGTGTACAGATATTGGAAATTATATTGTACTTAACTACATTTATAGCTTAGCATTAGTGAAACTATAGAACAACACATGTGTCTATGTCGATGAGTAATACAGATGTAAACATGTTAGGGTCCATCTGAGTTGCGCTCTGATTGGTCGACGCAGCGTTTGGACGATGGTGTGACGTCGGCCTGTGTTAATTTTGCATGGACATGCTATTGGCTGTGGAGGCAGATTTCAGACTACATACTGTCCATTGCAAATGCATTGAGAGAAGTGTTAAAATAATCGTCGTGGAGACATTTTGTCCCAATCGATTAGGCCTATTTGAGTGGTGGTAGTAATAAAATGTGTAGGCCCAGGAATAGCAGCGGCAATCGTTACTGTGTTAGTTGCAGAAGTGGTGATGGTGGTGTTAGTAGGCTTAGTAGTAGTCGTAGGTCCTATACAACAGATGTGTAGGCCCTATAAGTTTTCTTGATTTATCCGCAACAGTTACTGCAACTTGACTGTGTAATCTCCTCAGATAGGTAACTGTGCAAATATAAGTTGCAGTTCTTTTGACTTCTGATTGTAATGGGACTGTGTATCATAATTTTATCTGTCACTTGTGCCATGCATTGTTTATATCGGTTTCATCAGAGTCTATTTAACCCATTGACTTCTGCTTCTGAATGTAATAAGCCTAATAGGAACTTAATATGTGAACATAAAAATGTCTGAAACTCAAGTTGCAATACATTGCCAAGATGCATCGCCTCTCGAAGCGGTACAAAGTTACTCGTACTCTTTATCACACAGCTTCTTTTGTGAAACACATATGAGACTTCACTAAATATTGCCAACCAGTTGTAAATTACCAGTTTATTTATTTCGCTTGCAGACGTCGCCTAAATTGGCCATCTGAGAAGAACTGCGATACAAAGAAAACAATCATTGAGAATTCATTGAGAACAGCTGTATAGCTTCGCATTGTAAAACACATTGTCAGCCAGTCACAAAGTCAAGCAATAATGAATTTATTCACTCATCTGTTTAGTATCTTCCATAAATGTATTTTGTTCATTGTGCAACTGCAAAAACATTTTAAACGTACGCGTATACGGTACGTGTCCGTTATTCTTTTCGATAAAATACGTACGGTACGCGTACGTTATTCCGGTAAGTAACGTATGGTCGCACTTTGCCAAGTACCCTGACGCCAGTTATCTATTGCGCTTCGAAAATTCAGAAATTTTTACAACATCATAGTCATTTTTTGATTGTAGTCGTATTGTTGTTGAAGTTGCAATTCATGTAGGGCCCAAAAAGCGATTTGATCATATCGCAAACGATCGAATCGAATATATAATCAGTTGTAAACTACCTGTTTGAATCTCCTAACCGTAATCGTAGACTCCAAATTTCTAAAGCGTTACTCTAAAGCTAAGTGCAATGCACTAGCTGATTAACAAGCCTTGCTTCGTGTTCAGTCGGTTAATTGTTCAAAGATGTTACATGAAGACCTGAGTGCAGTTACCAGAGAGACCAGAAAGATGGGTTTATTTGAGAATAAGGAAGCTTTGGAAGGCGGAGTATTGGATGTAATAGGGTATAAATTCTCTAATTAATGTAGAAATTGTAATCGCATCGTAATCAGTCGTAGTTATGTCCTAATCGATTAAGATCGGTTGTAACTGCAAGTGCGCGTATAGCAATCGATCGGACTAGTCTTGGTTTCTTCATATAGGCTACCCGAGGGTCAGTGAGATGGGGCGGGGAGATCGTTGAATGGTTACACGCTGGCACGAAGTTCAGAAGGACGCGTGTTCGATACCCGCTAGCCCAACAAGGTAGACTCAGGTTTCCACTGTTTTGGGGGCGACTGTAAAATTACAAGTGGGACAGATGGACGCCTTGGAGGCTGGAAGTAACGAATGAGAAGAGCGTTACACTTCTTTCGTTACACACACAAACACACACATACATACACCCACACGTACGCACTTGATGGCATTTATGTTCGTTTATATTATTGATGAGCACCAATTTGAAAACAAAACTTTTCCTGGACAGGACGCCAATAAAAAAATATTTACGCCTAAGCACAGAGGTTATATGTATATATCTTGACGTGTTAACTTTATATGTACATGTACTCACCCCGGATTAAGCCCATAAATCAGTTCTTATTCCCCACACTTATCATTCTTCAACGAATTGTTCTTGGTGAACGAGCTTTTTCGGTTGCTCTCTCTCTCTCTCTCTCTCTCTCTCTCTCTCTCTCTCTCTCTCTCTCTCTCTCTCTCTCTCTCTCTCTCTCTCTCTCTCTCGCCTCTCTTTGCTTTGTCTGTCTGTTCGCTCTGCTTAGTCGCTTATGTCACTTCTTTCTGAACTTAAGACTTAGGCCTACATGTACCTCTTTCAAATTGCTTATCCACCATCTTACAATTACATCTTAGGTTGCCTCTCTGTCATACGGACTGATCTTCTAGATATTGATCGGATTGCCTTACACACAGGCGCGATAGAAGTTACCTATTGTACATATACATAATCAGTATAACATTTCCACGTGAACCTACTTTCGAAGTCAACATTTCAAAGACTAAAGCAAGATGATGAGGATCCATAGTCTAACGACTTCTGACGGCAACAAAACCCTTGACGTCCACATAAATTATTTTAGCATAATTATTATTACAGCTCTTTCATGGTTTGCAACGTTTATTTAACGACGCCTTCATATCAACCATGATTAGCGTCAAGCACAGCACATATATACAAGTAGGGCCTACATAATGGTCGACATTTGGGGTCCAAGACAGATGTGCTGACGGCCGGCTGCCAACCATCTCATTGGTTGCTTCCAACAAATTAATATTCATGACCAATGACGTCACTGTTTACAAAATGGCCACATTCAAACGGGACGATCACTTCTTTCAAAGTAAATTTCAATATACCGTAAACGGCTGCTTTTTTAAAGTAACGGCTTAAAACGCGCTTAGCGACCCAGACATATAACGAAGTTCACTGAAAATAAACCCAAAACGGCATTTGCATTTTGATTTGATCTAGCGCTGATATATAAACAGGCTTAACCTAATTTACTTACGTCGATGAAACGTTGAAAAGAGAGCTTAACGGGTTCAAGCGGCTCAATTTACCCCAAGTTACTTAGGCCGCGCGTTTTCAAGCGGGATTAAACTTATTTATATACGTTGCGGAAACACCTAAACTGGCCAATTTACTTAGAGTCTTAGACGTATAAACTAGGGACCTGCGAATCACAAATTTTCAGTCGAATCGAATCTCGAATCGAATCGGGGGTAAAGGTTCGAATTCGAATCGAATCTCGAATCGAATCGGCGGGAATCAGTTTGATATTAATGAAGCTTGATTGCACAGGCGTACCACAGTATCAATATATCAAAAAACTTTTCTGCAGTTTAAAATAAATTAAACTAAACATTAAACTAATTAATAGAATCAAAAATAGCACAAATAATTAATGAGTTAAGTAAGTAAGTATATTCTTTACGGTATTGTACCAATTGCATGACCGCACTTTGGTATACATAGGGCCTACATCTAAGCGAAGTATTACTTTCTAATTTTAAACCCTTTTCTTGCAGAGGGTTTTCTGTCATCGAGTTAACGGCGATTAATCAGCAGCCCTAATTTTTAAACAACTAGTTTACAACAAAGTCGTTATCATTTTTCCAAAAAAACGATTCGAAAATTTTCGAATCATGAATTCATTTTCGAATCGAATCGAATACCGCCGTCCGATTCGTTTTCGAATCGAATATCGAAGCTTCGCAGGTCCCTAGTATAAACATATTCATTATGTTCCGCAACTATATAGGCCATCTACCGATTGATTAAATTATTCAGCAGCAACTTCACAACAGAGCTTATTTCGCACACTGGAAAATACATTTTCAACAACTTGATTGATAAAGGGCCGATAAATAATAACCCCTGTACATTTGGAAAATACATTTTCAAATTTCTTTCACCTTCTTATGATGGGCAAGCATCTAGTAGTGAATAGGCAGGCAATATCAGATTTCAGTTGTATTGTATTCATAATTACGATAGGCCATTGAGATTCCGACTATACAATTACGATTGCAATTCATCGTTCCCCTCATCCTCCTACTCCTCCTACGCCTTCTACTACTCCTCCTACGCCTCCTCCTACTCCTCCAACTCCTCCTCTTCCTCCTCCTCTTCCTCCTCCTCCGCCGTTTCCTCCTCGTCTTCCTCTTCCTCCTCCTCCTACTGTTCCTCCTCCCCTCGTAACTCTGCTTTGTGAATTCATTGCCATCTGAGAGTCTTTTCAGTTCAAGTACTCTAGAAGAGGCACCATACAAATTATATATTTGCATACTAATTTATTAGATCACATTTACTCATTATAAGACGTTTGATGTTTTTATGCTGTTGGAGAGATAGCAGAAACGTCCGATAATCCGCAAATATAAGACTACACGTAGACACCTTTATATTGGTCATCAACCAAAATACATAGACCTTATTTTCGTTTAATCGCTAGTATTTAACTGTTTGTCAAGAAATCTGTGAAAACATTGTGGACCTGAGTTTTATGCAGGTCACTCAGCCAGGTCAGCCACTGCAGCCATTACCTTAGCATACAGTGTCCTTTCTGCAATCTTCGCCCCTCTGCCAGAGACTAATGATCAACTAGACACTTTAAACGCCAAACCTCAGCTTAGTGACTTTGCTCTAATTGTTGACTCCTGACATTTTCGATGCGCTCTGAACATAAACCTTTGCCTAAGTGTCTAGAATCAGATCAGCTGCATGAGAACAATTCGGTGACCCGTGGAGTCATTCCCGCTGCCGAACAATTTCATTTAATTGCCGGCGTGGGTTAATTGGCAGTGCCTACTTTCACTGGCTTAAATTTGTCCAAAAAATGGGGGGGGGGGCATTTGGTTATTCATTCTACACTTGTTGCATTGGGTGTACAGTTCATATCAATTATTGAAAGCACGTGCCCCGGCTGCCCTCCTCCCAGAGTTTACGCCTATGCGAACTTTGCTATGTGTCTAAGTTCTGACTTCTGAATGCCTGCAGTCATGGTACAGCACATCTGGGACATGGACGTTGTTATCTAACAAAGAGGACCCGCTTCGTTTGGCAGAATATGTTCGCCGACGTCCTGACGTGCATTGGATCTAACTACACCTGTCAACAAGGTGAAAGAGTCAACTACCCAACGACAGTTGCACCTTCCAGTACTTTGGAACGGAGACTAAGATCACGTGGCATCCATCGAGACATTTATTTCTCAGACTTCAGGATGTGAAGTCCTCGTCTTCTCACTCTTCTGCTTCAACTTCGGATCCACTCTTCCCGCGAGTGTCAGGACCTCGTTGCTTCGTCACCCCATCGCGTGACCCAGTCACCAACGATTTTCTTACCGTCGACTCTTAGCGACTACCCCGCCACATCCTGCCAGCCCCAATCAACAGTGTACTCGGCAGTTATACTTTTACCTTGTATATTAAATAATGACACCAATTTTTCCATGGATCATTGTATCGATTTGTCCGCTTACCTTCCTAGATTTTACATGCACACTACTGACGCTTTGAATCATGAGCGAAGGGAGCCACGGCGCAGGACTGCCACAGTGGAAAGCAAAACTCCCGCAGATAGGTAGGTGCCAGGCCCTCCATTCATAGCCGGACCTGAGCTGAGACCCGGTAGGCAATGCGCTGCGGGTAGGGGAGCCAGTGGATACATCTCGCATGTACCCCGAGACTCGGACAAACTTAGGATTCTGACCCACAAGTCGAGCAGTTGTGCGTAGGACCCTGTCAAGGCAACTCAGCCGACAGCCCATCATATATAGCGCTGCAGTAGTCGAGGCGGGAGAAGGAGATCTGTAAAGCGCAAGTTAAATAACTAATGAACTTAGTTAAATAACTTTCGATTGTTAATAGTAAAGAGTGAGAAACTTGTTTTGAATTTCATTTCTCTGTTAAAAGGAATATTATAAAAAAGTTCGGATCATAAGGTTATGCCACGAGTCGCTAACTTTACATCCAACGCTTGACAACAAGCATTGGAAATACCAGGTAATGAAATTGTCGCTTAACAAGGATAATTCGCTTTTCATAAGATTTGTGTATGTAGTACTCAAGAAAATGGCCTTGTGGAAAAGATATGATGCTTCATTAGTCACTTTTAATAAACAGTTTAAAAGTCACATTAGTAGCCGATTTATTATGAATGCTAGTGTATTATTGTACTTAGCCATTATTCTAGGAATTCGTTATTTTATTTAAATGGCACTTGCAGTAACATCATACTTAGTAATTCTACTGAAGATCTATTTTTATTGCTATACACGGTGCACAACATTCAGTAAACTGTGGCAAACTCGTCCTAAGAAATTTGATAAACACCAACTTCTTTTAATTTTCCAACAAGTAATTGAAGGGCTTGCAGCAATAACCAGGTATGTCGGATTTTTTTAGTTTTGGGAAAATGGCTTCAAAGATTTGACACTTCAAACTGTTGTATCTAAGCCATTTTATGAGATATCGACAAGCTGTTTGAAACACCGTCTGAGTTGTTATTGTCTTTCACGAAATTGTTACATAATGCAATGCAAAAGATAACTTTAATGTTTTTTTCACGACATTTTGCTTCATACCTGGTTATTGACACTCAATGACCCAACATCGCCTGCTGTTAGTCGACATACCTTATTCTTCACCAAATGGTGACTAGCACACAGTACAAATTAATCGTGCAATAAAAAGGTAGGTCATCATAGCTACATTACAGTAAGGAAAAAATAACGCAAAATCAGTGAATTGTAGAGTAAGTAACAGTCAATAACCGGGTATGTCAAATAACCTGATTATTGCACCGGTTTTAATACAAAGATTACTAGAAAAAACGACAATTTTTGTTATCATACCGGGTTATTGCACTGGAGTAATGCTGCCGGCTGCCGAAATACCATATGTCAACAAACTTGTTTATCCAAAAGCCAATTCAAAAATAATCAGATTTCCACCAAATTTGCAGGGTATATAGAATACAATATTCCAAGCACGCTGGCATACTTTTTCACATAAACCAGGTATGTCGACATACCTGGTTATTGAGGCAAGCCCTTCAATTGTTTCTTGTGTTCGTCGTAATGCAGTGAAGGTCGCCAATAAGGCAAGGGCTCTGTTAAAAGAATTTGTTTCCACTCGAATGAACTTAGTTGAAACATAACTACACTGGATTTAAAGTCATTCGTTTGAGCCACAAATAGTCGATCGTTCTCTGAGTCCAATGACAAAAGATATGGAATCATGAGATCTTGACACTTTTCTTTTGAATGAAATTGGCGAAGAATTTTTCCTTCATTACTCAATTCACTGATAACCCAAGATCCACTAATTGAAACACTTGATTTGTGAGTTACAATGAATTTTCCATTGGATTGCTGTATGATATGAAGTGGACTCATTATGTCGCGGGACAATGAAATACTTCGAATGATCTTGGTATCAGATCCGTAGATTTCCACCTGACTTACCCCCTTATCATCTCTCAGTATCAAGGGATGTTCATCTTTGGACCTTGACAGAGTGATGGGTGGCCCGCCTATGATGGGTAACCACTGAGTAACTCGACAGTCGTCAGCCATTACCTTCCAGATGCAGCTCTTCTCCGAGTCATGGATGTACAGGCATTTTGACCTGTCACTTGATACAACATGTGTGCAAACAAAAATCTCACTTATCTTGATGTTCTTGTAATCCTGAAATGGTATTCTGTCCTCAAATATACATAGCTCAGTCCATCCACCCAACCATCCGAGCTCTTGTCTGCCCAGAACATAGATTTTGTCGTTAAGTTTAGTCACTGCCTGAACATTAATCGGACATTGGATTCTTTCCGTTAAGTCCAAGATAACTGAAAAACCCAAATATAGAACCTAGACTTCTTAATTCATTCAAATATCCACGCAGCGGCTAACAAACAAGTAAGTACGTAAGGCAGTATGAAAATAACTAGAAAGTACAAAGGAAACATTTGCGTAAATATTATAATGTTATTCAGTACTTGATAAACATCAGACTATCAGCTGCGACAATAAGCTCTTATTCTTCTCTGTGGGTAAGAAATTGGAAATTTTTTAGGGTGTCTTGCATATAGTTATATTATAGATGCTCTCTTGTTCCTTGAGATTGTTCACTTTCAGACTTGAGGCGAAGGCCTATATCTTATCTCCAGGATGTAAGCAGATTAATGAAATGTATTACACAACTGAACTTAATAGGCCTAATATGTTTGAACGTCTCGTATATTTTGTTATAGTTATTTTAACAATAGATATGTCGCCACATCCGAAGAACTCGGGTAACAAGACAAAACCATGCGCGGATGAAAGATATACAAAAGGACCAATGAGTTGAGTCTCGAATTGTTATAGGCCTACTGTAAGCATTTTCATGGGATTTAGATCGGTTTGTAACATTTATTTAACGACGCCGTCATATCAGAGATGATTGACGTCAGACACAATATAATTATATGATTGTACAGGCACATAGTTCGATCACGTATGGGGTCCAAGACAGGTTAAACTGACGGCCGGCTGCCAACCAAGAAAACCCCCGTAGGGGAAAGTGGTGGTAGGATTTTCCCATGCACCGTCAGCGGAGTTGGGTTTTCAACCCTCCCGTCTTGGTTACATTTATAGGGATTTAGATAGGACTGGTGTGAGCCAGTGATATTTTACTTCTAAAAATAATTCCTAATTCCTATCTAATTCAGTTCTGAGCTCTTGAATTTTACTTCTAATTCTAAATTTACTTCACAAATAATTTTACTTCTACTTCTATTTTAGTTCTCAAATAATTTTACTTCTTATTTTAGTTTTACAAATGATTATTAATTTTCGTGCTGTAAAAGTACATATGCAACGCTTGCAGAGAGAAGCACACCAAACCTGTCTCTTTATTTGTACTTCTAATTTTAGTTTTCGTTAACGAAATATCACTGGTGTGAGCTTCATATGATTGTGTCCCATATGAGAATATGGCCCCCAAATTTAAATGTGCTCCATGTGGATATGTTGGGAGGCTTTAGACATTTTATCCTTAAAAGTCTATCACAGCGAAGCTACTATTCGGGACTGATTGTTTGGTTAGTAACGTATTTAGAGTAGATTAGGACAGGTGGTATCACAAGTGACCTTGCTACTACAGACAGTATGCCGTAATCATAAAACTGGACATCCATAACTTCTTTTCAAAAGAAGGTTTATTTTTCGCAGCCGTGAACCGACTCTTGAACTTAATTTTTTACATAAGAACCGTTAATTAATTAAACTACACATATGATTATATTAAGTACACTTTGAAAAGTTTATAATTAGGCCTAGATCTTGTAAACTATCAGAATTAAACTTAAATAGTGCGGTGAATTAACAGTGATTGAATTTTTTTTAAAGTGGCGAATCTTGCATACCTGGTTTTTCTTTTCTCGTCTTTAGTTTTGCAGGCGATTTATGTTGCTCTACAACTAAGTGGTAAAACATACTTAACCCTCTGAAGTACCCCTGGGGGTATTTTTGACCCCCACATATATTTCTTATTATATATTTCCTCAACTATGCAATGCATGCGTATTAACTTCTAAGACATTGATTCAATGTTTCTGCTCAACAGATTCATTCAATTTAGTACGTCATTCTAGTAGCAGGGAACCAGTGTTGGTGTTTGACAGAGAAAGTAAACAAATAGTAGTGCAAACATGGCGACCTATTCGCATAGCGCGGTGATGAAACATATTAATGAGTAAGCGCGGATCAAGAAAGAGACTATTCCTTCTAGAGGCAGGTACTGCGATGTGTTGGCCATGGATACTAACCAGACGAGCGGATCCTCGGATCTATGAACAGGCGTCTATGAAGCGTTGCTTTCTTGCGCTGGGAATTCCTGAGGCTGAGAGACCCGCACCAGACGCCAGCAAGAAGAGAGGAAGGTGTCATGTGTGTCCCAGAGTGAAAGACACTAAAGTGAATTATAGATGCAGTAAGTGTCAGCAGTTCGTTTGCGGAAATCATGCAGCGAAATCATTCGTGTGCGATACATGCAAGGACGACTAATTGAATATTTTCGAACACGCTTCCTTGTCAAGAAGATCGATACGAACCACAGATTAAAAAGCACTATATCTTCTTATGATATATTATAATTTGGATGCTATGACTTCAGATATTATATCTACTATGTTGATATTGTGCATTAGCTGTTTCATTGGAAATATGACACTCAAAACATGCTTAAAATAGTGGGGGTCCTTTTGACCCCCAGGGGTACTGAAACGTGTTTTTCAAAAAGGGGTGCCACCGAGGGTTAAAACCGATTAAAAATAAGTTCAGTCAAATCCAGCAAAAGTAATGCTGGTATTCCTCGTTTTTTAATTCGATAAATATCCGAGTGGTAGGTTTGGCCTTTCTAATAAACTTGTCAATAAAAATGCCAATACCCACAGGGAACCCATATATGACACATGTCATATTCCCACATGGAGCCCATGTGGGTCCAATATAATGCCCATGGCTATGCTGGCAGGAATAATAGGCCGAGTTTTCTACAAAGAATTTGACGCAGAAAATGACGCGAAGTTGGCAAATAAGATAGTAGGTATACTGATTAATTAATAATACAGTAGGCCTACTTAAAAATTGTGAGCGTAAATAATAAATACATGAAGAGTGTGTGCAATAGGGGCCTAAGTAGGAAGTTTGATGTAATATTTCAAAGATAGCTACGTTACGCGGTCAATCATTAGGAGAGTTCTTACTCAAAATACGTTGGTCAGCGACTGTGAGCAATCATTCCAGTCCTATAGAGAGTACTTAAAAAACCATGTTTTACAGAATAAAGAAGTCAGTTATGCATGTCGGAATAGCGAGTGACAGTAATTTTATATACCTTCCAGGCTGCCGACAATGTTCTGCACTTTCACGATGTCTTCTATTTCGGATGATTTAAAAGAAATATGAACGGCTGAAGTATCTTCTTCAATCTGAGTTTCGTTAACTTCCTGCAATTCATTAACTCTAGCTCGTAAATCATGGACAGATCGACAGATGTCGGTAGGAGTTCCCTTGGATTTTATTTCACTGCAGTAAGCATTGAAGCTGTTAACTATTGCAAGATATCTTTCAATTTTCTCATTTTTGCTTTCAGTTTCTTTCATTCGTGTTGCCTTTCTCTGAACCAATTCATCCAGTAGAACCTTTCCATGCCTGTCAATAAGTTGTTTCAGTTCGTTTGATCTCTGTTTAATCGCAGTTTCTGCGATTTCTGATTCTTCAATGAACTTTCTTTTCTCCTCTTCCAACTTGATTTTCTTTGCCAATCCTTCCTTTAAACCTTCGACCAATTTTGCTGGGAAGCTACCAATCTCGTCCCTAAAAGCATCCGCTACTTTCTTTACATCGGAACATTTGTGCATTTGATGACTCTCTGCAAAGCACATCATACAAATCACTTTCTTGCAGTTAGCGCAGAACATCTTCAGCTCTTCCTTATTATGTTGGCCGCAGTATTTAGCTTCGAACGTCTTCACCAATTCATCCATAAGCTGGATTCTGAAAGGTACGATCTGATGATATCTGTTTAACTTATGGCGCTTGTGTTGTACCGAACAAAACTCACACATGTTTTCACGGCACTCGACGCAGTATTTTGACGCATCAGGCACTTCTGTACCAGCATCATCTTTATTTACTAGACACACGTCGCACGACACCGCGGTCTTCAGTGGTTTGGATATCTTCGCTATTTCCGTCAACCTCTCCATGAAAAAGTTATTCCGCAGACCACTAATTCCGTCTGGTGGAATGGTGAATTGCTGCCTACAGAGAGGACAAGGCATTGTGTCTCCTGGATTCTTCTCTGATATCGATCTGGTTGCTTCGAGACATTTAAGACAAAATGTATGAATACATGGTAGCATTCTTGGATCTGTAAACATCTCAGCGCAAATGCAGCATTCCGTGATATCGCTTATCTGTTCCATCGTTTTAAATTCCACCGGTCCCCAGTATTTGATGCAATGACGAAAAGTTATTTCCAAGTCAAATCTGCAACCATAGCTAGCTATTGATTTCACACGATGACTGCTTGTGTAAACCTGTAGTGATACTATGCAATACCAATGAGAGTTTAGAGTAAAAAGCAATTTAGGTCATGTTGAAATGTCGGCGACAGTGATTATTTGTGCATAGGAAGGTTTCCCATTTAACTTCAGCTTTCACTTTCGAAATCGATATGTATCATAGCCTAATTATAATATCTCGGAATATTCATGACGTAAACACTTTTCCAATGTAGACTAAAACAGTCTTCTTGTCGTGAACTTAGATTTAAGATATTCGGGGTTAGAAATGCGATATAAGAAATGGAGTTTACCTTTAAAATCTAACAATACTTACCATAATTCTTAAATGTTTGCCGTGACTGGCTGAAAATGGCGACTAAAGATCGGCCTAAATAACAACCTCTTGGGCCTACATAGGGCCTAGCATTCATAGACTGGTTCAGTACTTTTGGTTTTATGTAACTCTAGTCTTTGTGTCATAGTGGCCGATAAAATAAATGTGCATTGATACAGAACTTCTATTCTTATTGCTTTCAGCTTAGACTTCTTTCTAATCAGCGTATTACGATTCTTGACTGCAGTTTCATTGGAAACCAACGATGTATTTGTGTTCACCACAACAGCGCTGGGAGAGATATGATAGGGTAGAGCAGGACATAGCTTACTAGAACAGAAAATAATATAACAGAATATAATAGAACATGATGGAACATAACAGAACAGAAAATAGCAAGACAGAACATAAGAGAACATGATGGAACATAACAGAACAGAAAATAGCAAGACAGAACATAAGAGAACATGATGAAACATAATAGAACAGAAAACAGACATAACAGAGCGTGACAGAACGTGATAGAACTTAATAGAACAGAATAGAAGACAACAAAACAGAAGACAACAAAATGAAAATATATTGGGAATATATTTGTTTGAAATGAGATTGATTGGATTGGATTGTGTAAAGTCTGATCAGTATGCGTTGCGCTGGTTCGGTTCAGAATGGATTAGACCAGAAGAGGTCAGATCATAATCTATCAGATTATATATCAGATTTATTTAGATTAGGTTAAAGTAAAATTCTTCAAATCGGCAAAGTTTGGAATTGGCTGGTATCTGAAACTGCAACTTTTGATGAACTAATTCTTAATTACGAGTAGTTAACAGATAATTTCCGTATTTTTTTAAACATAAAGATTTTCATTGTCCGGTTCGACGTATTTAACAAAGGATGCAACTATTCTAAATAAGTTTTCGTCTCAAATGCTTCCTAAATCAAACTGACCCTAATTATTGACGTTATAAAGACTAAGTCCAACTCATCAAGCAGGTGAATGGTTTTTTGTTCAGTTGTGTAGTGTAAATGGTCGATGGAGTTCAAACAAACTTGTAATTTGTTGCATTAATTTTATCCGCATACCTCTATTCTGCTAAAACAAATTCTTCTATGGCTCTTCTGTACTTATGTTGGCCTTAAAGCACTTGTCATGGTCATATAGGATATAGGCTCTTTTGAATAATATGTTTTTTAAAGAGATTAAAATTATACCCAGAACATAAACAATAGAAAAACATTAAAAATATAAATATTATATAAAAAATTCGGAAAAATGAAGGAATGGAACAAACTACATGTATTCGTTATGACGTATCTATAAAAGCAAATTAAACTGAATCCAGAGCATGAAAAAAGAAAAACAATATAATAAATAATTATATATAGGCCCTATAATTATATAATCAAAAAAGTCAAAACAAAATTCTAAAGTTTCAACTTCTTTTCATATGCCTAACACTGGATTTGACAAAAGATCTGATAGCTTGCATTACTTGGAAATCTAAAAATTGAAAGAAAATGAGACTTAAGAAATAGAAGGCAATTTGTCTCATATGATGTTACCTGCGGTGTACCACATGGTTCTGTTTTAGGCTCTTTGCTATTTTTACTAAATGTGAATGACATCTCAAACGCCTCTTCTTTGCTTCACTTCGTTATGTTCGCTGATGATACTAATGTGTTTATTTCAGATAATGGTTTAAAGCCAATAAACTGTTGTTAAATCTCATGAAAACGAATTTCATATTGTTCCGTTCACGAAGGAAATGTGTTCCAACTTGCAATCTAAACATCAATATTGATAACCAGAATATAACTAGGGTATCTTCTACTAAAGTGTGGGTGTTCACATTGATGAGCACTTAACATGGAGTGAACATATAAATGTCATCTCTAAAAATATATAAAAAATATTGGTATAATTTCTCGAATTCGGCACAGGTCTTCTATCGCAATATATACTTGTGAATTTGTACTGCTCTTTAATATACCCTTATATATCGTATTGTAATATCTCATGGGCTTCCACGTATAATACTCGCTTAACTACTCTTAAAACTCTGCAGAAGCAAGCCTGTCGAACTATCTGTAATTTACCTTTTAGAAATACAACTTGGCCATTATTTCTTAGTTTGGGAATATTGCCTTTTGAATGCATAAATAAGTTGCAAGTTGGATTATTTATGTTCAGATTTCAATTAAATCTACTGTCTGTGAATTTAAGAAATTGTTTTTTGTAAAAATTCTGCCGTACACGATCATTACACGCGACAGCTCAATAAGTACTGTAGCGAACGTCGAACGCCCGCTACTGGGTCTTCTAGCGATTTAGGTGGCCGCCATTTGCGACTTTCTGTTGATCGCCATTTGCGCATTATTGGGCCGCCATTTGCGTTTTCTAGTTCCGTCGGCTGGAATACATGTAAGCGACATCTACGGGTGTCGGGGTAATTGTCGCGTCGAGCGACCGTCGACGACGCCGATAGTCGGGAAAGGGAGAGGGGTAATTAAAATTGATGTCGGCATTAGTTCTCACGCTAAGGGCGGCTTTCTTCAAAGAAGAGCGGCCGGGCAATATCTCGATCGTCGAGATCTGTCGTGATAAGTTCCCACGGACGGCCGTCTGAAAGTTGGCGCCTGCGCAGATTCACCTGTCGCACGTGCGGTTGAAATTGGCGCGCGGAAGTGACGTGGGACCCTAAAACGAGGGAAGAGCGCTCAGTCTTCCGGAGAACGTCGAGGTGAAAGGACGTTCGGACTGCAGCCGTTGGATGACAGAATTCGTTGAAGAAACCGTGCGCTGATGTAATTAAAAATTTGTGAAGAAACGAAATTTAATAATTCGAAACCGGGCGCAACAGAAGTCGAGAATCGATCGATATCAGAAATCAAGGGAAATCGATCGAAGTGAGAAATTCGGCCGTCTGCCTCTGCGAGATCGATCGGAATTGGAAGCTCTCGGAGGATCAGGACATCGAGGTTGTGAGTATAGGGCAATGAGGGGAGAATCACGATAGGTCCCTTACCTTACTCCAAACTTCGACAGTGATTGCTGTAAGGTAGCAATAGTTGCAGATAGCTCTTGAATTCAGTTGTAGATTAGTTACGGTGTTTTTTGAGGCATAACGTGTATTATTTGTGAACTAGCGCAATATAAATGTGAATAGCGATGTTTCTGGTGCATTTTAGTTAAATGGAAACCGCCAGTGAGGCGGTAGAACTTCTGGAGCGCCATCGAGGTTTAGTTAGGCCACGAATAGATGAAACTGAGTTAGGAAACCCTGAAAAGTACGTGTTGGAGGAATCGAACCCGAATCGGTGGATTGCCCGATCCATCGGGGACGCGGACATATGTTCACACTCGGCCATCGCTGACAAATCACTTCCGGCGGAAGTGTCTCTGGTACATCCTGGTGTTTTAAGACGCAGTGTGAGACTGCAGGGTAAGGTGAGGCCTTCGTGTAAAGAAGGAGGTGGTTCACGCTTGCCAAGGTCTATTTGGTTACAGGGTTCAAATCCTGGTGCGTTTTCAGCATGTCGACCTTCTTCCTCACCCGTGCCTCCAACACGTCACGTGGGGCCCCTTTAGTAGACGAGGTGGGCCAAATTGTCTCTCAGGGGGGTAGCGTAACACTTATCTCTAGCTTTTTACGAAGGTCAGCGAATGTAAGCCTATAATCATCGAGTAAAATAAAGAAAACTTTATAATATCGAATAGTAAAAATTATCACTGCTAGAGATGAGGGGTACACATGATGCATTCTCCTTTCTCTTTTAGCAGGCTTAGTATTAAATCGTCAAATTTTGTGAATTTGCTTTTCAGGTGGAACCAATTTGACAGACATCTACGATGAATGTGTCGTTAAGGCTGAGTTGTATGCAAAATGCTACAACTGTTGTGACAACTGTTGTTCACAGAACTTGGTCTGTGGAGTTGTTGTGACTTTGAGGAACGACAGTCGTTATTTGATATACGATCCTCTTTGCAATGACAACAAATGTGAGATGGTTGTCTTCGACGCCTCACGTATGTCCAGCGATTGGAACTTGTTAGCCGAGAGAAAAATTACAGCATCTGGAGTGGGTGATTACGTTGAAGCGGGAAATAGTGTTAACAATCATGGCCTGAGTATGACCGATTGCAGCGAGTCGTGTAGGAGAATGATGAATTTATCGTAGCAACAGAACCTGGCAGAAATCTTTCAATGATAGTGACGCACTTGATTTGTACCAAACGTTTCTACAACCGATTAGACGCTTTCAAATAAAGAATTGATTTTCTTTACGTGTCTATGAGTCGCTGCTTGCCCTCTGCTTAAGTGCAATCTACTTGCACTGCAAAATCAAAGTAAAGAAAATGCACAACATTCTGTGATTTGGGAACTTCTGAATGTGAAAGAGTCCAATACACCCACCAATATAACTATAGAGTCCCCATTTCATTAGTTACATGTATAATTATGTAACGCTAATCAGTATCCCTTTATAACCGGGATCGAGAGCTCAAATAACATGCATTGATAATATAAAGTCCTGTCCTGCTTTATCATTGAATAAGTTACTTGAGGGACAAAAGATACGACAGTAGATGCAACTAAATTGTCCGTGTTGCAGCCAATCCTCGAATCCAGAACAGTTTACTGTTGAAGACAAGACAAGCAACAAATTTATTGACAACGAAACTACACCTCTTGAATGAGACTTTTACTGTTTTTGTGTCAATAACAATAAATTCAGTCTTTGATGAAGCAAATGGTTGTTGATATCTTATCCCTATCAGCTGTCTGGCAGCCTAGCCTAACAGTTGAATGCTTTGCTTGCTTTTTCTAAATTAGATAAGATCCGTATTATAGATGTCCATTAGTTTCCTAATTCTAGGAACAATGTGTACAACTCTGTCATGTATGTCCAGTTTTCAGCTTATACATGCAATGCATATTAATTTTCAGGATAACCTCAACACTATAGAAATGTGTCAGCAATTGGTTCTACAGACTTTCGAAGTTTATGAAACAATCATATTTGAATGAACCCTTTTATCATTCACGAAGCTTTGGACATTGAATTGAAAGTTTTAATTGTTTTAATGGAGTAGTTATAATCTGGCAATAAATGTTTCACATTAAGTCAATAAGAGGACTTAGATAGGATGACCTACTTATTGCGCTTAATTTCATCCATCACGATAATGAAACCAATAGGTTCAAACTCCTCTATTCGTCATATAGTAATTGTAATTTTAATTCCGACAATTTATATAGCATCGTTGGTAGCAAGCTACTCTTAGGATGCTTACACAAACACACACACGCACGCACACACAAACAGTCTACAGTCTAATACTCAGAGGTTTTACCTAGCAAGTAAAATTAACTCTTTTTTTAAAACAAAAATGCTAGGCCTGTTAGCTTCCTGAATATGAGCATAAAGACTGTTCCAATCACGCAGGCCAGCAATCATTTACACCATCTTAACCCATTTACCGCCGCTATTAGAAATAGCCACCGGATTAAGCTGTAAATGATATTAGGTCATCAATATGATGCTAATAAACTTCTGACAGTGCATTTTTATTGGAACTATATGTAGTGTCCTAGTTATAGGACGTTGCGTTTTCGCAACATCGGCGGGAAAGATGTATTTGTTTAGAAGAATGATGTTCTATTAGTTATCGATTGTGTTCGCGGTCATTTCAATAAAAATTTTGTGCATGCTGTAAACTGATTCAAGTTCAATGTCACTTGTTTCCATGGTATTGAGCAAGGCACTTGACGTGCATGCGATACACGTGTAGTACGTGGTTCTGTGGCACAACCGACAACGCAGTCGACGACCATCTTCGTTCTTGGCAATGATGTGCAATGCTGTGCATCATAGGCGTAGACTCTGGGAGGGGAACTGTTGCATTTGCCCCCCAATAAATGGGGTGGACTGTACATTAGGGTGGAGTGAAAAACATAAAAATTCTAGAAAATGATCGTAATAGTGATGAATAGTTGCCTTTTGGTATAGTTAGTTATCACGCAAAATATTTTTTTTAATTCGTTCGGGAAGATGTGCCCCAACGAGTTTTAAAATTTGATAATTTTTGAAAAAATATCAAATTTAGGAAAATTTCAAAATTCTTAAATAATGTCACACACTAATTGTAATAGTGTTTATGCATTTAATTACGACGTTTTTAATGACCATGAAAGAGAAAATTTATAAAATCTGCCTTCTAAGATGTTCCCCAACGAGTTTTAAAATTTGACATTTTCCACAAATTTGTCAAAATTTGTAACAATTGTATAAACTTAAAGATTTTAAAAACGCTAAGTGTAAAATAGTGTTTAAGCATTTAATTATGATGTATTTAATGACCATGCAAAATAAAATTAATAAATGATTGTATATTAGCAATATTAAATAACCACAAAAACAATAAACAACCCAAACAGACTATACTTTTTATCACTGAAAAGTGAATCAATTCTTATTTTAATCCATTGATTTAACTCGTTTGAAATTCTGCTTTGTATTAAAACAAGGAATTAGTTAACGTGATTCCAATCTGGCAAGGATAAAACCATGTCTAGATGTTTGCCCAACCACAGCAGCAGGTGCCTCAGTAACAAGTTTTACAGAGCGCTCAACCGATTGTGATGGCATTGAAATTCTGGAAAATCCAGTGTTGGCACACACTCACAGGCGATAAATTCTTCAAGGTCAGCTTTGGAAAGTGTGGAAATGACCGGTGCTTCTCTTACTTTTACGTTTTGCCAATCAATTAAATCGATGTAGTCATTTGCAGCAAAGTTCAGTTCCGTAATAGAAAATTCACGTATTCTGTTTGCCTGTTGACATTCATCTCTCGATCGCAAGAATGTGCTTAGGCCAAGTCCTAGAACACGGATATGCTTCCGAGTCTCAGTTATCATTCCAAGAAAGCTGCTTCCTGGATGTCCAAAAAATCCATTTCGCTGTATTTTTGGGTCGATAACAGCCGTAAGAACTTCCGGCAGCAGGTAACGTGATCTGGAGATTGTATGTCAAAGGTGCATTGAACAATATTTGCACGAGGGTTTCATTCGGATGCAAAACCGCATCGGAGCATACACTCTTACAACGTATGTCGCCAATATTTTGAGATTGTCTGATGGGCATTCACTTGCATCACCAGGATTCGATTAGCTGTGATTACCCATATGGAGAGCGACACAGCACCTTGATTACGTCTGGCCAGAGATTGAGAACAACGTCCTTTATTACTGCCTCCAAAAAACTTAAGAAAAAGTATAAACGAAAAGTACAAGAAGGCAAAAGAGTAAGCAAATTAAAAAAAACAATGATCCCAAAAACAAAATGGCAGCAGATAATTTGTCAGGATCTAACACAGATAATGAAACAAATAATTCTGATCATGATGAAACTATTGAGAATGAACCTGCTGAAGGAACGGTCTGCGTGTCAACATCCCATTCTCCAGATGAAACATCATCTCCACCTCTACAGCTACGTAAACAAATTGCTGGCATTTGCAAGAGCGTGTGACAGACATGCAATTTCGGATCAATCAGCGGGACTGTTAGCTTCAGTTGTTTTGCAAGACTTTGGCCTTATATCAAAAGCTATTCCAGAACTTAACTTTGCTGCAAAGGATTTTCCAGAATTTCCATTCCACACATAATCGGTTGAGCGCTCTGTAAAACTTGTTACTG
Organism: Allolobophora icterica; assembly: GCA_963556255.1. Classification (NCBI taxonomy): domain Eukaryota; kingdom Metazoa; phylum Annelida; class Clitellata; order Crassiclitellata; family Lumbricidae; genus Allolobophora; species Allolobophora icterica. Next base: position 3,417,078 of record OY744610.1, on the reverse strand, counting down.
AGGCATCTGCTGCTGTGGTTGGGCAAACATCTAGACATGGTTTTATCCTTGCCAGATTGAAATCACGGGAACTAATTCCTTGTTTAAATACAAAAGCAGAATTTCAAACGAGTTAAATCAATGGAACAAAACAAGTATTGACTCACTCTTCAGTGATTAACAAGTATAGTCTGTTGGGATTGTTTATTGTTTATTCAATATTGCTAATATACAATCATTTATTAATCTTATTTTGCATGGTCATTAAATACGTCACAATAAAATGCTTAAACACAATTACACTTAGGGTTTTTAAATTTTTTAAGTTTATACAATTGTTACAAATTTTGACAAATTTGTGGAAAATCTCAAATTTTTAAACTCGTTGGGGAACATCTTAGAAGGCAGATTTTATAAATTTTCTCTTCCATGGTCATTAAATACGTCGTAATTAAATGCATAAACACTATTGCAATTAGTGTGTGACATTATTTAAGAATTTTGAAATTTTCCTAAATTTGATATTTTTTCAAAAATTATCAAATTTTAAAACTCGTTGGGGCACATCTTCCCGAACGAATTAAAAAAAAATATTTTGCGTGATAACTAACTATACCAAAAGGCAACTATCCATCACTATTACGATCATTTTCTAGAATTTTTATGTTTTTTCACTCCACCCTACTGTACATTCAATGCAACAAGTGTAGAATGAAGAACCAAATCCCCCTATTTTGGACAAGTGTACGCCAGTGCTGTGCATAGGCCTACAGTGTACTCTGTGTTATCAGGCTAAACACCTCGTCATCCCAAAACTCTTAAAAGACTCGCTCTTGCTTATCATCACCTGTTTGATCAACTGCCACATCTTTATCTTCTCCTTGTTGACAGGGCTCAATGTAAATTTTGGTTCTTGGCATTGCCAATCCTCTTTCGTTGGCTTAGAAGACTTAGGCGGCTTTAAAGGTAGTCGTTGCTTCTTGGCCGGCAAGGGCGTTGAATCCACTGACTCTTCCATCGGCGTATGAGTATCGGACACGAGATCAGTCTGCCGCCTGGAAGACTTTGAAGATATTCTGGAGCTGTGTCCTTCGAATAAACATGCTGCAGTGGTTCGTCTGACCTTTCCGCAAGCTGCTGCCTGGAAGACTTGTACCTTGCTGACACCCGTGACTTTCTTCTTGACTTCGATTGCGTTTCACGCGAGGTATGCCTAGTGGGCGGTGACCGTTGGTTTGACATTGATGCATCAGTGCAATGGACTTCCACATGCCCGGCAACGTCTTCTGGGATCACATCGGTAGTCATGAGGTAATTTTCGTCAAAATGGTCGCTATCGCTTTGCTAATCAACTTAGGATGGGGTGGTGATATCATCTTCTTCAAATATCATTGGGACAGCCTCCCTCAAGCAATATAACCTCTTCCTCAGCCTCCTCTGAAAAATTCAATGTGCATCTTTCAAAAGTATGCCCAATGAAGAGTGGCAGCACTGAGCACGCCATCATTTATGAATCACTAAACTGAAATTGTTGTAAGTAATCGTAAGCTGACATAAGTTTATCTGAATCACTAGGTGTCAAATTGTGCATATCGTTTTCCGCCGAAGTTGCGAAAACGCAACAATGTGTATATATCGCATTCCGCCGAAGTTGCGAAAACGCAACATCAAAATTTCGGACTTTGGAGTATCGGCATATAATGAGACATACTATTAATAAACAAATAGTATTAAATACTCACATAAGTACTTCAAAAGAGACAGGATCGCTTCTGGGAAATATAACGTCTTATGGCAAAAATAAAATTCTTGAACAGAACCACTAGTTAGACGTCAAAAACCACGAATTTTGCGCAACTCAAAAAAAATTGCAGACAACAGCAAAGAATATATTTTTGATACCAGCAGATGTAGTGAACACCCAGGAAGTAAGACAAAAAGAATTTGCGTGAATTTCTCGAGTCTTGATTTTTTTTCAAATTTCCAAACAGTGCGTTGCGTTTTCGCAACGTTGGCGGCAAATGGGTTAACATGTAATTGCATACATAATAACAAACACACATATATACATTCGTGAGTACTTCATATAGCGCCTTTCAATATCCAAAAATAGAATGATGCATTGTTGCTGTGAAGTAGGCTATTAGCGTTTGTCTCGCGCTAATTAATACTTACTTCCTTGCTTGCCTATTACTGAGCGTGGCACTGATAATAAAATGTACGTGTGCTAGTCTATTATTATTATTTTGTTGCCCTGAGGTACTTCATTCCCTCAGGGTCTTAGATATTTAAACAAATGTGTTTCTCGAACAAGTTTCATCGTCCAAGTCATGTTGGACTGATACCACCGAGCCGCAGTTGAACCGCGATGTTAAAAGCTCGTCTCACGTGGTTCGCCCGAGGCGTTATTAATATTATTATTATTTAAAAATTTCTACGAGTCCTTCACGTTAAGTGGAATAAGTTCGACATTTGTTTCTCTTCCTGCGTTCTCGTCTTTATATCCCATATTTTAAAAATTGCAACAAATGTCTGAAAAAACTCGAAGTAATGCCGTGTGTTAATACTCGCAAACTTATATGAATATAAATTTGCTTGTTTGGTGCGATGTAATATTGCATCGAGAATGAATTTGACACCTCTACCAATGCAATATAAACTCCTTGTCGACGTATTGAGTACAAAGATTGATGACGTCGCTATTATCAACCGTCTATACCAAAGATGTTATTAGGGAGGCTGTTATTAGGGAGGAAGATGGCCTACTGAACAAAGATGTTATTAGGTAGGAAGATGGCGCACTTAAAGAAATTAACCCTCGTACGCCTATGAGGGGTGTCTAGTAGACCCCGGGCCGGTTTTTTTAGTATTTCACTCAGTATCCGATTGAGTTTGGTTGTGATATTTTATGACTTTGTTGCTCGCCCAGTAATGCGCTAAAGTAATAAAAACGCAACTGGTTTGTCATACTGGTTACCATGGAAACGGCATGTAAACAACATAACCCAGAAATAACGCTATAAACACATGCGGTTGCAATGTGCAGCAAATTATTTTGTGTTATTTTTTTGATAAAGTATAAGCATTACAGTATTATTTCGTGAAGGATATACGTAAACAAACTTAGATAATGACTTCTAGACGTAGATTTTCGCTAGCTGAGGCTACTAAAATGATCGTTGATGACGAAAGTGATGGTCATATGAGTGACGATACAGACGACAGTGACGATTGCTCCGATGTCGAACCTGAGGCTGCTACTGGATCGATAATGTTTGCATATCATCAGCAGCTCACTATGGTTTCGTGGGTTCCTAAACGGCACAAGACAGTTCTTCTGTTGTCATCAATGCATCACGATGCTAGCGTCATAGATGGTAAACCAGAAATAGTCAGGTACTACAACTCTACAAAAGCGGGAGTTGACACTCTCGACCAGAAGGTTAGATTCAACAGTTGCCGCAGAACTACTCTTCGTTGGCCATTGGCGATGTTTTTCAATGTTGTCGATGTTGCTGGTAACAATGCCTATACTGTATGGAATATTGAAAATCTTCAAGCTCCCGTGCCATTACATCGTCGTCGTCATTGGTGGCTGAAGCGACTAAGTATAGAATTATGTCAGCCCCTCTTGGAATATCGTCAGCAGCATGCAACGAGACTTCGTGCAGTAACTACTCATGCGATGAAAATGATGGGTTACAATGTGTCACAAGTGCAACCCATTGTCCGTGGAATGCGATCAATTGCCGGAAGAGGCTGTTGCTATGTGTGTCCAGCGAAGAGAAAGCGTAAAAGCAAGCAACTTTGCGATGGCTGTGAAAAGCACGTATGTGGCGAACACTCACGAGTAAAGATGTCTCGTCGCTGTTGCAATTGTTCAACGGAAAATGACCAGTAGGCTAACTAGCACTGAAGGTAACTACGACCAAAACGACATCTAGATAGCACTTATCACTCTGTCCGAATAATATGCTACTGCTAAGACGCGATGTATATGAAACTGTTACATGTTTTGTTTATCTACAATGTACCTCTGAAAATGATACATAACTGATAAATTCACATGTATGTGAATACTTCGCATACCCGAGTATTTGTAATTAGTTTTATTGTTATATTACACATATACAAGTGTCTGTAGTGTCTCCTTGTTTTAATTTTAAGTTACAACTATTAAAAAATTGGATAGTCAATGCAAAACAGTACAATAGACCTAGGGGTCTGCTAGACCCCCCTCATAGTACCAGAATGACTACAAAAAGTTCAGTCCTCGGAGGGTTAAGCTTGCGAAGTGCGAATCAGGGCGCGCAAGTGCTTATGGTCTATTGACGAGTGATCCAATGAAAAGTTCCTATCTCTGCCATGTTAAAACCCCTCAGTTTAGAGTCGTTTTATACGAAAAATAGCGTAATATCCAATCCATAAAAAATTTTTATTGGTAGTACTTTATTCCAACTTTAGATATTTGGCCAGAAATTGACATCAGATAAGTCTAAAACTTACAGGATGCCATATGGCATGGGTTGTGGAAATTCCGCTTACCGTGAATGCTAACGTATTTACAGTCGCTTACGCCGCTTAGGTCACAATTTGTGACAAGATAAATGAAATGTATCAAACACAAAACTATTTATGATACATATCGACGTACACGACTTTTTTAGTCCAGTTCTCAGTCCAATAATTGCCATGAGAGCCACGTGCGTTGGGCCGACATTGAGCCCAGCCGTGCCGCGTCATATGGACCCGCTGTGGTCCCCCAATCTATAGACGTGAATGTGTGGGAATTTCATGAAATGAAGTTATTGATCGGACAGCAAGCGCCGAAAACGCGAAACCCCTAACGATTAGCAGTGTCGTATGCTTCCCGAAGCCAACGCATATTGAAGCATTTCATATGACGCTGAGCATATTTGATTATCTTTCAGTAAACAGTAACGCAATACATTCTATGTGGGTATGTAGTCTTGACATTCCTTTTCTGCTTGGGTTTAACTGGCAAATGCCCAGGTCTCAAGCTGTCGTAACTACTGCAACTCGTTTCTAATTGGCATTTCATCGTTTCCTCCATGAGATCTGTCTCTTCTCCAGTCTTTACCTCCAGTGTTAATGCCTTCATCTGCTATTGCATAGATTACTGTAACTCCCTCTTTGTTGGCCTGGTCAAAGTCCGTCTCTCCCCTCTACAATCTGTTCTTAACACAGCTGCCAGACTAATCACCCATCTCCCACATTCATGTTTGAACATCTTCACTGGCTTCCTCTTACTGCTCACATCCAACTAAAGGTACTTGTCCTTATTTGCCAATCTTAGCAGGGAATTGCTCCTAAATACCTCTGTGACTCAGTCTTCCCGTCTCCGCTGGTTCCCTTCGCCCTCTTTGTTCCTCTGATCGACTTGACTTATTTGTTCCCTGAGTGAGAACGGCCATGGCCCAGTCTTGTTTCTTTGTTAGTACAGGCCCTTCACTGTGGAATCAGCTTCCTCCTTCGGTCCGGACTGCACTACTATCTGGTGGTCCTGCCACAGGTTTTGTTGTCTTAAAACTTGCCTTTATTTCTTAGTACTTTCGCATTGGGAGCGCCTCTGATTGGTGGACACTGGGTAGAGGCGCTAAGTTTTGAAATACAGTACAATACAATGCAATAAGCTGTTTCTGTTCCTTCATGTGTTTATCTTTTAGGTTTTGACTGGACTTAACCTTGAAATTTGGTGTGCACAGTGACTACTTAGCATCAAGTATTGACTTATGCCTTGAACATTATTAGAGTGGGTTTTTTAAAAGTTCTTGGCTTACAATTGTAAACATCGAAAAATGACATAAAACAATGGATAAATCCATTTCTTTATTGAATCTGTTAAGACGTATGGGGTACATTTGATCAACATGATAAAATTTCTCGATGTGTTTCCAGCTAGCTAATGAACCATCAATTTCAATATCATGCTTCATTAAATTGTTGCGCACATTTTTTAACAAATGCGGAACATCAAAAATAACATGTACAACATGTTCTATAGTGTCAACAGTGAAATTTGGTGATGTCAGTGTACTGCCAAGATTTTTTACAGCTGCCAAATTGGTTGCACCTTGATCACACCCAATGCATCGAACAAACAAGCCAATATCGTGAACTTTAGTAATACATTCTTTTATTAGTTCTGACAGTTTTGAGCTAGCTATTGTGTGATGCGTAAAGAAAAATGCAATGGCTTGCTTCCATTTACTGCGCAAACCCCTAATCACGAAAACTAATGCATGTGTTGCTATCATTCCATCATCCGTGTACCCTATTACTCTGTCTAAGTTCTTATCATACGTTAACTGTGACTTCAAAGAAATTTCATCAAATACGAGTGCACACTGACGTTCACATAATGGCAAACTCATAACACGTAATTTCAGAACCTTAAACATTACAGATGTAAACCCACAATCAATTCTGCCAATGGCTGCACCTACAAACCTGCGTAATGTTGATACAGATGGTAAAGCTAAGTGCTGTGATACAAATCTATATGCTACAGCACTCTTAAAATGGAATTGCAAACCAAACAATTTTTCCTTCACAGACCACCTGTACCCTTTCTCTTTCCTCTGACTAGCCAACATCTGTGAATTAAACAATGCCAGCTGCAAAGGCGTTAAAAACTGTTTCGCCGCATTTACAATAACATCGACTGCACTAGATGGAATTGCAGACTCTGTCACTTTTTGGGGAATATTCAGTCTTAATTGTGCAACTTTTCTTTCCAGTCTCCAGCGTCTAGACTGTAGCTGATGTATTTTCTGCCTGAGCCGTTTTCTTATGGGAGTATCTGGAGGTCTGCATTTATTATGTTTTATTTGGTCATTTATGTTTGTATTTATGTAAGAAGTACTAAGTTCTGAAGAACCACAGCCTCCTTCTACTGTCATGGCCATTTCACTTGTCTGTGTTCCATCTTCATTTGATGACTGATTTCTTTTGGCTTTAACAGCTTCCTCGTCTGCACTTTCTTCTTTTTTAACAGGTAACTTGCGCTTGAAACAGAGTTGTGCTGGAGGATTTGGAACCTGCAATAGCACAAACACCTATCAAAACAATAGATATGATAACATGTGCAGCTATCCCGGGGTCGAGGGAGACAAGAGCCCCACCTTTAACAGTGGGGGGGGACACACCACACATTCCCCCAATTTGAAGAAACACCAAAAAAGGCCCAAAAAGTGTTTGACCTCTTTTTGGCAAGGTCCGTTCAAAACTCTTTTTGACCATATCAGTTCAAAAGTGCCCTACCCCACCTGTCAAACAAGATGATGATAACTATGATGTCAAGCATGTAAGGTTCATTAATGATGAAAGCAGAATCTATGCACAGTGTTAATGATAATCACAATAAATGTTTAATTCTCATGCTGTTGGCAGACCAGATAACCTTTCCATTTGTGCTGACAATAACCCTACAAACTACTAACAATATATTAGCATTCTAAGAAGTTACTTATAAATTTGCATATGGAGGTCTCAAGGCCAGCAATATCACGGCAACCTTGGATAGAATGTTAACAGTGGGATGTTGTCATAGAGTAAAACTTGGGTACTGAGACCATCGGTATTTCAAACTTCCTGTTATATTGAACTGTTAATGATGGTCCCTTGAACTGCAATGTAACAAAGTTTTCCTGGATGTAGACACTGGTATTACTTATTCCTGCTACATAATTAATGTGTTGAGACAGTGCACATACAAATTTTCTATGATAATGATGATAATACTTATGTGGGCAACCATCTGTGGCATACTTTCAACATCAACAGATCAATAACCATTAAAAGAACAATAACATCAGTCTTGGAATAACAACTATGTGCTACATATATTAATAATTTAAACAAAAAGACTCACATCAAACAAAGTAGGTATTGCATTCCAGTTGAGTCTATTGTGTAGCACGTTTGTGAACTGGCTGTCTTCAAAGTGAACACTACACAAAAAATAGTTCTTGTGTAGTTCTGATGGATCCTTCTTATCCAGGTCTCCACGTCTGGTGTTGATGACCCACTTCTTGCACCTAACACATACATTTTAAGGAACTTAATACAAGTCATGAGTTCATGAATCTTTCATGAATCTTATTCAATGGCCCTTTGAACGCCACATACTTACTGGTATACACAATAAACTTCCGTCAGAATTACACAAACAAATCTGGTTTACACCCTACGAAATCACCAAACTACACCTCTCACAACCTCTTTAAGCAATTTTTCCACTCAAAACTTTAAAACACCTCTTCTTCAACTCCTATTTTGATTACTCCTCTTGCCCTTAACTGTAAATTATCCAGTGTTATAAACCACCCACCGTAACTGCCTGGAATCCACCCATCAGATCTTGACCTGAAACCGATGCTGACCTAACCTTTCTAGGCGAGATTCCCATATGCCACGGACCCACGTTTTTGTAGGGGATTATTATTAAATAGCAAAGGTCTTACTTTTTATACCTAATTTAACTCATTGTAGTGTACTGTCATTGTGGCGAAGACTGGTTAAACATTAATCTGTATGCAGTACGCTTACCGTTCGGCTTCTCTTGGGAAGCAGAAAAACGAATTTCCCAGATTCTTTCCCCTCGCATTGCCACAGCTCAATGCCGCACAAAAATGTGGCATTCTATCGAATTTTCTAGTTCGCCAAAATGTTAGATTTTATGTAAAGGCTTCGTAAAACCGGACTTTTAACTGATAGTTGTTAAAACGTTATAATAGACCCGAAGATTTCCATACGCCACCGAGTCATGTAAGTAAGTAAACTTTTAATAATGCAAGTCTAACGCTCACAATTTACAATTTACAAAATAGCCAGATGATATAAAATGCTGCGTCGTTGGATCGGGAAGAGTCCAAAACTGTCGGCTGTTAAGATGGTAAACTGTTTGAAGTATGGTGAGTTCATTGTTAGCCGATAATGCAAAGTCTACATATTCGTAGCATAGTGCCTAATCAGACAGCATCCGCGATATTCTTGTCAATAGATGTGGTTTTGCTAGAATCTTTATAGTCCAGTTCTGGAGGCTCACACGAGAAGCACGTGGAAACTCCGTACTATTCGTTTTTAGTTGTTACCAAAGAATATACTTACTTACTTACTGCCACGCGGTGAATATAGGTGTCATTAAAATGACCCAAAACGCAGATTCCACGCGGTTGATTAGACAAGCATCAAAAACATATAAAGTTGGAATAAAGTACTACCAATAAAAAATTTTTATGGATTGGATATTACGCTATTTTTCGTATAAAACGACTCTAAACTGAGGGGTTTTAACATGGCAGAGATAGGAACTTTTCATTGTATTACTCGTCAATAGACCATAAGCACTAGCGCGCCCTAGATTCGCACTTTCGCCTTCAGTAGGCCATCTTCCTCCCTAATAACATCTTTGCTACTGAAGGCGAAAGTGCGAATCTAGGGCGCGCAAGTGCTTATGGTCTATTGACGAGTAATACAATGAAAAGTTCCTATCTCTGCCATGTTAAAACCCGTCAGTTTAGAGTCGTTTTATTCGAAAAATAGCGTAATAACAAATCCATAAAAATTTTTTATTGGTAGTACTTTATTCCAATTTTAGATGTTTTTGATGCTTGTCTAATCAACCGCGTGGAATCTGCGTTTTGGGTCATTTTAATGACACCTATAATCACCGCGTGGCAGTAAGTAAGTAAGTATATTCTTTGGTAACAACTAAAAACGAATAGTACGGAGTTTCCACGTGCTTCTCGTGTGAGCCTCCAGAACTGGACTATAAAGATTCTAGCAAAACCACATCTATTGACAAGAATATCGCGGATGCTGTCTGATTAGGCACTATGCTACGAATATGTAGACTTTGCATTATCGGCTAAAATGAACTCACCATACTGCAAACAGTTTACCATCTTAACAGCCGACAGTTTTGGACTTTTCCCGATCCAACGACGCAGCATTTTATATCATCTGGCTATTTTGTAAATTGTAAATTGTGAGCGTTAAACTTGCATTATTAAAAGTTTACTTACTTACATGACTCGGTGGCGTATGGAAATCTTCTGGTCTATTATTTGCGGGTTAACAACTATCAGTTAAAAGTCCGGTTTTACGAAGCCTTTACATAGAATCTAACATTTTGACGAATTAGAAAGTTCGGTAGAATGCCGCATTTTTGTGCGGCCTTGAGCTGTGGCAATGCGAGGGGAAAGAATCTGGGAAATTCGTTTTTCTGCTTCCCAAGAGAAGCCGAACGGTAAGCATACTGCATACAGATTAATGTTTAACCAGTCTTCGCCACAATGACAGTACACTACAATGAGTTAAATTAGGTATAAAAAGTAAGACCTTTGCTATTTAATAATAATCCCCTACAAAAACGTGGGTCCGTGGCATATGGGAATCTCGCCTAGAAAGGTTAGGTCAGCATCGGTTTCAGGTCAAGATCTGAAGGTCAGGCAGGCAGTTACGGTGGGTGGTGTATAACACTGGATCATTTACAGTTAAGGGCAAGAGGAGAAATCAAAATAGGAGTTGTAGAAGAGGTGTTTTAAAGTTTTGAGTGGAAAAATTGCTTAAGGAGGTTGTGAGAGGTGTAGTTTGGTGATTTCGTAGGGTGTCAACCAGATTTGTTTGTGTAATTCTGACAGGAGTTTATTGTGTATACCAGTAAGTATGTGGCGTTCAAAGGGCCATTTAATAAGATTCATGAAAGATTCATGAATTCATGACTTGTATTAAGTTCCTTAAAATGTATGTGTTAGGTGCAAGAAGTGGGTCATCAACACCAGACGTGGAGACCTGGATAAGAAGGATCCATCAGACCTCCACAAGAACTATTTTTTGTGTAGTGTTCACTTTGAAGACAGCCAGTTCACAAACATGCTACACAATAGACTCAACTGGAATGCAATACCTACTTTGTTCGATGTGAGTCTTTTTGTTTAAATTATTAATATATGTAGCACATAGTTGTTATTCGAAGGCTGATGTTATTGTTCTTTTAATGGTTATTGATCTGTTGCTGTTGAAAGTATGCCACAGATGGTTGCCCACATAAGTATTATCATCATTATCATAGAAAATTTGTATGTGCACTGTCTCAACACATTAATTATGTAGCAGGAATAAGTAATACCAGTGTCTACATCCAGGAAAACTTTGTTACATTGCAGTTCAAGGGACCATCATTAACAGTTCAATATAACAGGAAGTTTGAAATACCGATGGTCTCAGTACCCAAGTTTTACTCTATGACAACATCCCACTGTTAACATTCTATCCAAGGTTGCCGTGATATTGCTGGCCTTGAGACCTCCTTATGCAAATTTATAAGTAACTTCTTAGAATGCTAATATATTGTTAGTAGTTTGTAGGGTTATTGTCAGCACAAATGGAAAGGTTATCTGGTCTGCCAACAGCATGAGAATTAAACATTTATTGTGATTATCATTAAGACTGTGCATAGATTCTGCTTTCATCGTTAATGAACCTTACATGCTTGACATCATAGTTATCATCATCTTGTTTGACAGGTGGGGTAGGGCACTTTTGAACTGATCTGGTCAAAAAGAGTTTTGAACTGACCTTGCCAAAAAGAGGTCAAACACTTTTTTGACCTTTTTTGGTGTTTCTTCAAATTGGGGAATGTGTGGTGTGTCCCCCCCCACTGTTAAAGGTGGGGCTCTTGTCTCTCTCGACCCCGGGATAGCTGCACATGTTATCATATCTATTGTTTTGATAGGTGTTTGTGCTATTGCAGGTTCCAAATCCTCCAGCACAACTCTGTTGCAAGCGCAAGTTACCTGTTAAAAAAGAAGAAAGTGCAGACGAGGAAGCTGTTAAAGCCAAAAGAAATCATTTATTATGTTTTATTTGGTCATTTATGTTTGTATTTATGTAAGAAGTACTAAGTTCTGAAGAACCACAGCCTCCTACTGTCATGGCCATTTCACTTGTCTGTGTCCCATCTTCATCAACAAAAGCTGCAGTTTGAACAGCTTCAGGAGGTAATTCCTTTGTTAAAACACGCAATGCCACGCATATGTAAACCAGCTGCAACAGAATGACTCAAAACCTGAGAAGCAAGACATACACGCATCTTCAAAACTCTTGAGGTGTCAATATGGCGCTCTGTCAACCTTGGTGCAAGACGTATGGGGTACATTTGATCAACATGATAAAATTTCTCAATGTGTTTCCAGCTAGCTAATGAACCATCAATTTCAATATCATGCTTCATTAAATTGTTGCGCACATTTTTTAACAAATGCGGAACATCAAAAATAACATCAAAAATAACATGTACAACATGTTCTATAGTGTCAACAGTGAAATTTGGTGATGTCAGTGTACTGCCAAGATTTTTTTGCAGCTGCTAAATTGGTTGCACCTTGATCACACACAATGCATCGAACAAACAAGCCAATATTGTGAACTTTAGTAATACATTCTTTTATTAGTTCTGACAGTTTTGAGCTAGCTATTGTGTGATGCATAAAGAAAAATGCAATGGCTTGCTTCCATTTACTGCGCAAACCCCTAATCATGAAAACTAATGCATGTGTTGCTATCATTCCATCATCCGTGTACCCTATTACTCTGTCTAAGTTCTTATCATACGTTAACTGTGACTTCAAAGAAATTTCATCAAATACGAGTGCACACTGACGTTCACATAATGGCAAACTCATAACACGTAATTTCAGAACCTTAAAAATTACAGATGTAAACCCACATTCAATTCTGCCAATGGCTGCACCTACAAACCTGCGTAATGTTGATACAGATGATAAAGCTAAGTGCTGTGATACAAATCTATATGCTACAGCACTCTTAAAATGGAATTGCAAACCAAACAATTTTTCCTTCACAGACCACCTGTACCCTTTCTCTTTCCTCTGACTAGCCAACATCTGTGAATTAAACAATGCCAGCTGCAAATGCGTTAAAAACTGTTTCGCCACATTTACAATAACATCGACTGCACTAGATGGAATTGCAGACTCTGTCACTTTTTGGGGAATATTCCGTCTTAATTGCGCAACTTTTCTTTTCAGTCTCCAGCGTCTAGACTGTAGCTGATGTATTTTCTGGTCTAGTTGAGCCTTGTGATGAACTTTTTCAAGCAGTACATGTAATGGAGCATTTATTCCGCATGCATTTTAATCAGCTGCTTTCAGAGCCAAACACTGCATCTACGTTATTTAAAATAATTCATCCTCAGTGCAATTTCCAGTTTTTGTTCAATCGACATCCAGAGCATGCTCTGTACATATCAGAGAAACAGAGAAATCTTGCATGTGTAATTATCTGTAAATATTTAATTGTATGTAATTATACTGGTTTTGTTAAATTGGAAACTTGTCACTTTGGTTTGATGTATTATTTTACTTCATGTCCAAGTCATCTTTCGTCATTACTTAATTGGTCACAAGTGTTAGCCAGTGTATTACTTGTTTCATGTACTAGTCATATTTCATAATTACCATAATTAATTCCCACTGTTTTCATTTCATACTGTGAACTGTTTATTAAACTGACTCCGTTTATATACATTATACCTATATATTGATTCACAGTCAATAATCTCCAACAATGCTTAACAGATTCAATAAAGAAATGGATTTATCCATTGTTTTATGTCATTTTTCGATGTTTACAATTGTGCTTGGAACAGTCTTCCTGCTGATATCCAAGAAGCCAAAAGCAAGAACTTTTAAAAAACTCACTCTAATAATGTTCAAGGCATAATTCAATACTTGATGCTAAGTAGTCACTGTGCACACCAAATTTAAAGGTTAAGTCCAGTCAAAACCTAAAAGATAAATACATGAAGGAACAGAAACAGCTTATTGCATTGTATTGTACTGTATTTCAAAACTTAGCGCCTCTACCCAGTGCCCACCAATCAGAGGCGCTCCCAATGCGAAAGAAACAAGACTGGGCCATGGCCGTTCTCACTCGGGGAACAAATAAGTCAAGTCGATCAGAGGAACAAAGAGGGCGAAGGGAACCAGCGGAGACGGGAAGACTTTGAGTCACAGAGGTATTTAGGAGCAAGTCCCTACTAAGATTGGCAAATAAGGACAAGTACCTTTAGTTGGATGTGAGCAGTAAGAGGAAGCCAGTGAAGATGTTCAAACATGAATGTGGAAATGTGGGAGATGGGTGATTAGTCTGGCAGCTGCGTTAAGAACAGATTGTAGAGGGGAGAGACGGACTTTGACCAGGCCAACAAAGAGGGAGTTACAGTAATCTATGCAATAGCAGATGAAGGCATTAACTACGGAGGTAAAGACTGGAGAAGAGACAGATCTCATGGAGGAAACGATAATAAAATATGGGCGATCATGTACAATCGGGGTGTCTAACCCTAGCCCTGAATTTTAAAATCCAGCTTCCACTCACATGTATAGCTTTTTTTAATTGCACAAATACATAGGCTATACTGACCCTAATCCTAAGCCCTAACCGACCCTCACGACGCTTACCCTGACCCTAACCGACCCTCACGATGCAAAGACACCCACCCAGATAGTACATAGGATGATAGGAACCCCGATTGTACATGTTCGCCCAAATATGCTCAGCGTCATATGAAATGCTTCAATATGCGTTGGCTTCGGGAGGCATACGACACTGCTAATCGTTAGGGTTTTCGCGTTTTCGGCGCTTGCTGTCCGATCAATAACTTCATTTCATTAAATTCCCACACATTCACGTCTATAGATTGGGGGACCACAGCGGGTCCATATCACGTGGCACGGCTGGGCTCAGTGTCGGCCCAACGCACGTGGCTCTCATGGCAATTATTGGACTGAGAACTGGGCTAAAAAAAGTCGTGTACGTCGATATGTATCATAAATAGTTTTGTGTTTGATACATTTCATTTATCTTGTCACAAATTGTGACCTAAGCGGCGTAAGCGACTGTAAATCATAGTATATTAGGCGGTAGTTTGAATAGCAAAAATATTATTTTTCGTTCATACTTCAACTAGGCAACATGGAATTTTAAACATATATTTACATATTATTGAACTGCTTACATGTCATTTTCCATCAACGAAAAGTTGCACATTTTTGAGAAATAAATTTTTAAAGTTTTATTATTTAAATAACCGCTTCACTGAAATGTACTTACTTATTTAAC
Organism: Allolobophora icterica; assembly: GCA_963556255.1. NCBI lineage: Eukaryota > Metazoa > Annelida > Clitellata > Crassiclitellata > Lumbricidae > Allolobophora > Allolobophora icterica. The sequence goes on along the minus strand of OY744610.1, from coordinate 3,401,928 downwards.
ATAAATTTCGAAGTAAATTTTACTTTTAAACATATCCGTCTGTGAAAATGGATTGAAACAAAGTTGTGTACATAATTATTAAAGCAGAAACGGCGAACTTAAACAATTTTCCGATAGATATAGGAACTAGTTTTTAAAATATGTTGATAAATGGAAGAAATTGGACGGTATGTGTAAAGATGTCGCTGACAAATTCTCAACCTCGACAGATATTTCGAATCCGAAACAAGGCTTGGGTATCACTTTTACTGCTACAAAAGATTTACGGACAAGCTCCTCATTGAAAAGACCGATAAATGCATGTCAAAGTCTATAGTACAATCGCAAGGTTCAGATCGAATTGATACAGAAATCAGTTACATTCCGTCCAGGAAAATAACTTGTCAGTCTTCGACATCAGTATCAACACATGTCCCTAGACGGAATGAAAATGTCTTAACACAAGAATGTATAATATGCAAGCACGAGAAATTTATAAAAGAAAGAATTTCACAAAAGAAAAATTGTCCAGTTGTGAAATGCCATCAGGTAGGCTAATTCCAGGAATTGTAAATACATATGTAATTAATTTTTCTCTGACTTGTTATTCCGAAGTTAATAAATAAGTTCCGGAGATTAATTCTTGGGCATGATATGAATAAAGTCTTGTACTGTATTGTATTTTTCGTTTATTATTCATTCATTCATTCATTTTGATAATTTATATAGCGCCTCTTCAAGAAACCTACTCAGAGGTGCTCCTAGTCCAGCCACGGTTAAAAAGGGAAGTCTTAAGGAGGCGGTAGAAAACAGGCGAACTTCCTCGTGGAAATAAGCGCAAAGAAGGTGGGAATGTCAAGACCGCATCTGGTTAGAGAGTACAACTAAGAAACAATGAATAAGCTAGTTATAGTTTGATTTAAGGCAATATAAGAGTTGGGTGATAAAATTTCTGTCACCTTTCTCAGGGAGGAAAAGTTATGGAGTCCATAATAGGTCATAAATTATAAGGTTGTGCATAAAGCACAGGAGGGAGCCTAATTAGAAGGTATCTGTCTATTTATTCTATATGTCGGAGAAAACCATCTGTTTGCATTCAGTGCAGTGTAAAACATATCTTATTGTAATTGGATTTTAAGAGGATTTTGTTTGCATAAACTGTATAGAGAATTTTTACCTATTTTCCAGATGGATTACCTTTAGAAGCTGCCTTGAAATGACTGTGTAGAAAGGACTGTGTAGCTATTGAAGTCAGATATCACAGATCATATAAGAAAACCTACACTAGTTGTTTAGTGACGAACGAAGATAAACAGTTCAATTCTCACACGAAAGGACTGTGTATGACAGAGGGTGTTTCAAGAAATTTGTGTATTTATTGAGCAAGAAATACTCTAATAATTCGAATGGTTAAACTTTGCGATATGTCCAATAACATTTTGAAAAAATAGAATCTTCTTTTGTTGGAGTAAAATCTTTAAATCTGAAGAAGAAACTGAAATCAAAATATCCACAGGTGGAATTTTCATGGCCATTCCTATGTAACCCAAGTGAAGTTGTTTATGTTTCATACAAAGCCACATCGTTAGCTGATCAGTGGGAGTCTAAAGAATCAGAGGAACGTGAATTTGAAGGCCATACAGCAGATGATTTAAGAAGACAGCAAACAGAAGTTTATTGTCACGAATCAACAAGAATGTACATGGCCGCTGTTCACTTGAAAGGATTGATATCTAATTATCGAGGATGTAGTACGGTCTGGCCTCCAACAACTCCTGGTTTGAATTTGCAATCAACCAAACAAGAAATACCAAAGCTCCTTATAATCTTTCAGCCTGGATTACTGGTTCACCAGATGTTGGTTTACATACAGGTTTTGTTGAAACTTCATGTGAAAATGACAGAAAACTACTATCAATTGCACAAGATATTTGTATTTGTCATTGAAGGGTAGAATTGCAACTCCGAAGCATCTAGCTCTAGTAATGATTCGTCACTGGACTGGATCGTCTAATCTAATTTCATTATTACATGGATTTGGCCATTGTGTTTTTCACATCCAACCATTATACAGCATGATACAGCTTTAGCTAGTATGGAGCTCAGCAAGAACAGCATTGTGCCAGTTGTTTTTCATCCAAAAGTGCATACAACCGTAGTTTGGGACAACAGCGACTTCATGGAAGAAACAATTCTGGACCCTGAACAACGCACAATACAAATGGAATCATTGTGCAAAAATATCCAAAGATATTCCATATGTGGTTGAACAGTCAGTGAAAATGAAGAAAACTGGGAACATTCCATTGAGATGCCGCCTAAGACGTTTAACTGTACCACTGTATTGAACCTTTGGTCCCTATAGCAAAGTTGATTTCGTGTTACTGGAACCTTCATGGCATCTTTAAATCTGGCTCGTATTCATCTTTTAACAATATCGTTTAGAACTGTATTAAGCATATAGAAGAATTGGATGTTCAAGATGTTGAAGTCAGCTCTAAGAAACAGTTGCTGTGCACTTAAAATATGGTTTATTGTGATGGCTTGAAGACTAATTGCCTGTGCTGCAAAATGACTGAGCCTTTGCTACGAAATTGTCTGTTAAAGATTTCCCCTGCACCATTCTGTATGATTTCAAGCTGAGTGCTGAATGGAACGTTTTGGGAAGTTGCCTTGTGATTAAATTAGTGATGCAGGTAAATGTTTCTTATCTGTAACAGCAACTTGGCAGCAGAAACAGCGATAGTACTCGTGGACTTCGCAAGAATTATTCTTTTATTGTACAAGATGCAAGTTATGGGCACCAATGGAGTAATAGTTAGGCTACTCTCTATCCATTTACCATTCACTACTCAAAAATTGTAAAATACAGTGTTTAGGCACCTGTGTTGTACGAGTGACTTTATGCAATATGATGCCTTACTTCATGCCATCATAAAAGTAGTAATGAGCTACATTCAGTGCCTCCATCCAACCATCAAGACTATAGAGTATTTAAGACTATAGAGTATTTCATTGATGAAGCTGCTAGCCAGTACAAGAACTTTAAACATTTGAGCATTCTCATCAACCATCCAGGTGATTTTAAGGCTTTGAGTGTTGAATGGCATCTTTTTGCTACTAGTGTCATGGGAAGTCGCCTTGTGACGGAATTAATGGTGCAGCTAAACATCTTGCAGCATGGGCAAGTCTTCAAGCCATCACAACAAACCGTATTTTAAGTGCACGGCACCTGTTTCTTAGAGCTGACTTAAACATCTTGAACATCCAATTCTTCTATGTGCCTAATACAGAAGCGATGTTGCTAAGAGATGAATACAAGGCCAGATTTAAAGATGCCAAGAAGGTTCCAGAAACACGAATTCACCATTGATACAATGGCCCAAAAATAAAGATGATTTTGGGTGTCAACAGAACATTTACTATGACTTCTGCCTGTGCCATCCATAACCACAATAGGACGGCATTATCGATTGAATGATAAAATTATAAATGAAACAGAACATTTGTTCAAACAATTTGCAGACACACTTATTAAAGTTCTGCAATTTTTCATGTGGAATGTGTGCTTTATTCACAACTTTAGAGTGCATTTACTTGAAACTCAGTAGTAGGCCCCCATCTACTTTCAAATTATGTATTTTGTGCAATTAACATAATACCAATGCAAACTGCAAAAATCATGGTTTTTCAAAAAATAATTTAATAATCTAATCCTCAGAGCACCAACACAAATTTTGTATCAGTGAAAAGTTGTTCTTCAAGCTTTCCAAAGATGTATGTTTGACTTGTTTATCAGTTGACACACATAACCACTTGATCAGTTGAAAGTGACCACTGTCATGGAGATTAAGGATAATTGGATGAGTGCTACCAGGGCCTACTACGTAGGGGGGGGGAAGGAATCAGACTGCTTCCAATTTGTGCCAGGGGGGGAAACTTTTCCCCCCCTGGCACAGTCACTAATTTCTAATAATTAGTGACTAATAAAGTGAATAATTACTAATGATTCTTAAAGTATTGTATTGTCATGATTGTATCAGTATAATGGGCCATGCAATATTTGCTGAGGTTACCATACAGTGTCTAAGCAGTGTTATAGTGTATCATTATTACTTGTTTTTCTTTAGCTATTGGCCATTATGTTCTGCTATTTTTTGTTGATGAAAGATGGAAAAATATTAAAAAAATTGAAGAAAAGCATTCACAATGCTGTTGATTTAGAAATTTCAAAAATATGAGACACGTTAAAATATTGGGCAATATAGGACACTGTTCAGCAAATATATGGGGATTTTAAAGATTGCATTATGAATGCACATTTCTGGTGTAATGCAGCGGTAAAAGGCTCCATCCCTGCCTACTACAGTGTTATCCAGCCGACAATTATTTTGCAGGAATATTTCAAGACCTGATAATCCCATTTTCACTGCACTAAACAATAATTGTAGCACTGAAATTTTGTGCCATATTTATTACAGCTTGTCCCATAAAATTTTTACAGTGCAATGGGAGCCTTGCAGAAATTAATTCAACCGTTCAGTTGATCTACAATGTATAGTCTTCCAAAGCCAGTTTTCTTGCTCCAAAAAATGCGCTAAAACTCACCTACGGCAATGTAGAAATCCTAAATTTTTCCGGGGGAGGACCCCGGACCCCTCACTTCAAGGGGAGGGGAGAGAAGAGGCAGGGGGAATGTACAGGAGGGGTAAAGGGGGAGGGGAGAAAAGTGGGTGGGTAATGGGAGGGGAAGGTGTAGTGGAGGAGGGGGAGGGAAGAGGGGGGTTTACAGTAAGGGGGGATTGCTTCCAGCTTACAAGGGGGGATAGTAGGCCCTGAGTGCTACAGCAGTTCCTGTCAACCAAGGCAAAAAAATATTTTACCTGTTCACAACTCCACCAGTAGCTAAATAAACCCACACAAAAATTATTGCTCTCTGACATATAGCCTACTGCAGGTGCAGTGTGTCATCAAACATGAAAAAAAATGGGTTCAGCAAGATTTTTTTGACACTTTTCAACAACTCTTGTTAATTGCTTATATCAAAGACAACAAATTTTACTTCATTGTGTAAATCTATGTAATGCTTAGAATTCAAAACTGAAAACCAAATGTGTGTAGCTGCTCTAGATCAAAAGTTGTGGAAGTCTGAAAATTACAAGAATTTCGTCGACGCAAATTCACGTACAATTTTTGTCCTATCCCCACCAACGTCAACAGCCCATATCTCGGTCAGTTTTTGCTGTAGACATGTGAAACTTTCCAGTTTTTCATAACCAATGATCGGGAATATTTGATAAAAAATTCAAGAAATTCTGAGTCGGTGAGTGGGAAAAAGTGTAGATTTTGGTTGATTTGGCATGGATTGACCATGTATGTTTTGAAGTTTGTACATAAAGTGCTATAAAAAATTAATGTGCAAGTTTTCTTTGATGGAATTTTTTTGGCAATATCAGTATGCATGTCTGATCATAAAAAATTGCTTTCCATGTTGCCTATTTCATGTAGGAACGAAATTTTTTTAGAGCGAAGATACAAATTTTAAACTACTGTCTATATTGCTGTAAATACGTTAGCATTCACGGTAAGCGGAATTTCCACAACCCATGCCATATGGCATCCTGTAAGTTTTAGACTTATCTGGTGTCAATTTCTGGCTAAATATCTAAAGTTGGAATAAAGTACTACCAATAAAAACTTTTTATGGATTGGATATTACGCTATTTTTCGTATAAAACGACTCTAAACTGACGGGTTTTAACATGGCAGAGATAGGAACTTTTCATTGTATTACTCGTCAATAGACCATAAGCACTTGCGCGACCTGATTCGCACTTCGCAAGCCTAATTTCTTTCAGTGCGCCATCATCCTCCCTAATAACATCTTTGGTCTATACTAGGTACGGTTACAAATCTACTGTTTAAAAATTAATTTATGTTAATCTTTCGATTTTAAATCAGTTTTCACAAATTTCAATGGTTTTCGTTTTCAGTAGAATGTTCTCTTATAACTATCAGTGTAAAGTCTCACAACTAGAGGACCGTAATTAATATTGTGGCGTTTGCATATCCGTCGTTCGTTATGTTTCGTCAATATGGAGGCTACACAAGGGTAATCTTCCTGAATTTCTTCTCTGTTTCAAATTTTTCAATGCATTTTACATCCATAAGATAATCGCTATAAATGGCTTTGAACTTGGGATGCATTTTGAGGTTTTCATTTCGTCTGGGTTTCCACTTGAAATTGTGACTACTCGCGTGGTTCTTCAATTCTAAATATTGAACGAGTTACAATCAATAGCTTTTATGACTTGACTTGCGCTCTATCACTGCCGCTTAGCCTATTCTTCAGGCGTTGGCTACTGGCGTGAAAACCTTCGACATCTGTTCTTGAAACGAGTTAGCAATGCCATTGGATATGCAGTTTGTGTGCGTGTTTGGGATATTGAAATCGAGAAAATTTAAGACACACTGCTGTGCTCTAAATAGATCAAAATTTTCTTGTAACTACCAAATTAATTCTCAACATGTATAAACTTAGGCCTTAAGGTAGCATAGATCAACGCGAGTGCTAGATTGCAAGATGCATGAGATATGTAATTTATTGAACATCAAATACAGCCTTGAAATCATGGTCATGTGCTTGAAGATTATGGATGTGGAAGGGCGAAAATTCGGACTCGATATCAATTGGGCACAAAACAAAACTTGATAGTATACCTAAGCATACATATCCAATATTGGATCATTTGCGGGAAACCAAGTGGGGATGGTTCTCGGGTTGCTTTTCCTCACTTTTCATATAGCTCTAGGCTGATGTTGGCATTAGCATTGGCGGCGCCAGACATTTTTTGTAACCATGCAGGGCATAGCCAGGGCAGTCATTCAAATAACCAGTGCAGAGGGCGATTTATGGAGAGCGCGGTATCGCAAGCTTAAACGGTGACCATGTATAAGATCGCGTTACCGCACTCGTCATAAATAGATCCCTGGCCTATTATTGTTGTCTATTATAATAGTCAGGAGGTGAGATGGGCGACCCCCCCCCCAAGCTGAACGTTTTTTGGCATAAAGCAAATTTTAACATTTCAGTGAATTTAGCGAATTTATATCAGGATCTAACAAATATGCCCGCTCAACTTCTGGACAGAGTAAAATTCTGGCAGGGCATCGAAGGGCGAAGACTTTTTTACCAGGGCATTTGCCCTGGCGCGCCCTGGTGTAGCGCCGCCCCTGGGCATTAGACCTCAAGTTATGCGGTGTATGTCTATCGCCCGGGATTGCATCAACAGCCTTCAACGAGGAATGTGAACACTAACATGCGGCTGGACACGAAACTCCGTTTGTTTGGGCATAAATAATCTGCTTGTTCTCCTGTGTGGAGATGAGACCTGGATGCTCCACACAGGAGCGTCCAGCTCTCAGCATAAACTTATATTCTGTTTTAGTCCTCCCACATCTTCCCTCATCAACCAGACTAGACGTGCCTGTAGTACGAACTGGAAGTCTAGCGTTCTACGGCTTACGCGTGTAGGAGGATGGTGCTGGGCCTGCTGGCCTGGGAATTTTGGAATATTGTCAAAATCTAATGATTTAATTTAATTTCAGCCATTCGTGCAGGTGGTACTAAACTTAAGGGGCAACAATGAACAAATCTCCACGATTCTAGCTCGCCATGATGTATCCGAATGATATTAAGAAATTACTTTAACAATGAACTACGTCTGCAACGGTTGCTAATTGCTAAAATTGATATCATGGAGAATATGCCCCAGAGATCAGTAGTATATTTGCACAGAGTATGCAAGGACTATTTTAGATAGTAGAGAGTGGACTTTAAATTCATTTTCAAAGTGTTTTGTTATCGTCTTTGAAAATTGATATCGTGTCATGGGAAGTCAAACTGGCGGAATTCTGATTCTATCTACCAGACTTGTCTTGTAGGCTTATATTAGGCCTACGAATACAACTACGATGCTTTTTATATTTTGGGGAGGGGTAATATTATGAATAAATAAATGCAAGAAAAAGTGATATACTGTTTTAGATTTTTGCTGAATGCTTATTGAATTTCATATTGAAAAAATAAATAACTGGCGACGTTGGACAATAATTTTCTATCCACAGAAACTTGCAACAGGATCAGCGTTTTGAACTCTATTGTCTTCCAGCAATCATATCTGAAGCACAGACGCAAACGATTCATAATCAGTATGAAGCCGAAAAGTATTTCTTCCAAACAATCATTAGAAGGTTCCATCGGAAATGCAACAAAAGAAAAAGTAGAAAGTTCCCAGAAGCTGTGTCAGAAATCAGTGGTCTTGGATAGTCATATGAAGGGAAACAGGAAAGTACGTTACAAAGCAAAGAAGACACACGAATGCGAGTTTTGCAAGAAAATATTTCCAAACTCTTCTTACCTACAGAGACACAAGAGAATCCATACTGGAGAAAAAGCACACCTTTGCCTGGTATGTGAGAAAACATTCTCATGCTCTTCCAAGCTGAACACACACACTGTAATCCATACTGGGGAGAAACCATTTCAGTGCGAGGTATGTAAACAGCTATTTGCTTATTATCACATTCTAAAGAACCATATTAGAATCCATACAGGAGAGAGGCCTTATGAGTGCCAGTTATGTCAAAAACTTTTTTCCAAATCTTCACATCTAATACGTCATGCAAGAATTCATACCGGAGAAAAAGGTTACCAATGCCAAGTATGTGAAAAACGTTTTTCTCAATGTTCCGGTCTAACACGCCATGCAAGAACTCATACCGGAGAGATGCCTTACCAATGCCAAGTATGTCTAAAACGTTTCATCAGACATTGCACTCTAACACATCATACAAGGATTCATACCGGAGTGAAACCGTACCAATGCCAGCTATGTGAGTTAAAAACTAACAGTAAAAGTCATCTGACGAAGCACATGAGAAAACATACCGGAGAGAAACCATACCTTTGCCAGTTATGTCAGACAACATTCTCAAACATTTCAGGTCTGAAAAGTCATGAGAAAACCCACTCTAAAGAGAAACCATTTCTGTGTATGCTTTGTAACAAAACATTTTCCACATCTTCAAGTCTACACAGTCATGTTAGAATCCATACTGGAGAGAGACCATACCAATGTCAGATATGTGAACAAAGTTATTCCCGATCTTCTCACCTGAGATATCATGTTCGAACCCATACTGGAGAAAAACCATATGAATGCCAGGCATGTCAAAAACAGTTTGTTCGATCTTCTGAACTAAAAATTCATGCAAGAATTCATACCGGAGAGAAACCATATCACTGCCAAATATGTGAGTTTAAATCTAGTCAGAGCAGTCATCTAAAGACGCACACGAGAACACATACCGGAGAGAAACCATATCTTTGCCAGATATGTCAGAAAACATTCTCACGCATTTCAGGTCTGAGAATTCATGATAACACCCACTCTGTTCCTGGCTTAAGTTTGTAATAACATTTCCTAAACTTTACAGTCTGCAAAATTATGTTGTAATCCATACTTGGGAAAAGCCATACAAATTACAGTTATACATGAGAACATTCTCATGCGATTATTTTCAAGTATGCTCTTGTGCACTTAGTCTGAAATACACAAATGAACCATAAATAAATGGGTCAGGTTTGTAAAAAAATGCGATTTTACAGTCTACGAATAAAAGTCTCAACCAGAAATTACTTGAAATATTTGACGTTATCGAAGCACAATAGTTGGCGAAGAAACAAAAATGCCAGTGTGGAGCTACTTAATCTGTAATGGAACGCACCAACGAAGTCTTGCATATCAATTTTGTATTCAGAATAACTGCTTTAGTACAGTTCAACTGAATATTTCTGCAGGACTGGACATATTCAAGGATCCTGCTTTTGTTTTGCATGTTTTTTTGAACATTTTAGTTTAGTTCAGTTAGAAGTATAATTATGCTTGTGTCTGGTTAGGCACTCTTACTCGGTCGAATTGCTTGATTATTGCACTGAGGATCTACTTAACATGATCTACCTTTTCATGTTTTCTGTGTTGTTTTGACTTTAATACAATTTTACGTTGTCGTGCTAACATGCTGTTTCTTTTACTGTTCTCTAACCTCAATAGCAAGGTAAATGCAACTATTAATTCACACATAATCAGTGCTGATGGCCACGATGCTGTTAAAGGTTTAAATGACTTCTAAAGCAAATAAATTTTTTTAGATCTTTATTTGTCATAGTTAACCAGTAACGACTCTTAGAAATATAGCATCTATAAACAGCTGAAAGCGGAAGGTAGGGCCTAGGCCCGCAGTAAGTTGCCCAGAACAATGAGAGGTTGAAATATTTTTCACCCGAGTAAGCCCCTATAAATGAACTTGTATAAATTATTGTAGTTAGTTTGAAGTCTTATTAGCTTCGAAAGTTCTACATTTGCATGCGCCTAATAATACAGTTAAAAGTAATCGTGAACAATAAAGAAGCCTAAACAGACCTAATGCACTCTGATGGAACTACCAGTATCAACTCCAGTCCCCTATCCCGCAGATTTAGAATTAGCGACTTTAAAATAGTGCACTACTATTATAATAGTCTTGTACCACTTCTTTGCTATTGACGTCAATGGATTAGTATTATTATTATAAGTGGATTTATAAAGCGCACCATAATGTAACTGGCTCCCGGTGAGGACAGGATCATAATCAAGATCATCCTTATGGGACAAACATCGATGGTTGGGGCGGCCTCAGAGTACATCACGTAGCTCTGTGTTCCCGTCTCCAGTCAGCCAGGTTGTCGATCCTTCCGTTCTGCTGCTCGTGGGGACCTGATGGTCCCGTGCTCCCGTGCATCGACGCGGACGCATCGTGCCTTCTCGTGCATTGGACCATTATACTGGAACATACTTCCATTAACAGTTTTTAACATTGCACCGCATGCGCTATATAAGTGGTCATATATACATGCATATATGTTTACTCTTGCATGTAAGATCCTTCCCCACAGCTGTCCGTTCGAACAATGTCAGACTTGACACATTCTTTAAGGAATTGATTACCGCTACCCGTTTGAATAGTTGCCATGCGCGTTGGATGGCTGTGAACCTGTCAGCATTTCAATGGACATTAGGGCTCTGCACGGGTCTGATATATATGGGAACATAGGTGTAGCCACATTGAGGTAAGAGGAGGCAGTTGCCACCTCTAGCTTTTTTAGATTTCACAAATTTTCCGTGGGTTATACCTCCGCACCCCTACCAAACTTCGATGTCTCCTGGAGTTTCCTCCTCTTGAATTTAAATCTGACAACGTCCTTGAATGGGAATATTGGTCCTATACGGGATCCATATGCAGTGTTTAATCTAGTCCCCCTCGTCTGGGAGGGGAAACCAGGTTTCTGGGGGGAGCAAACAATTGACACAAAATTTTGTCTTCCATCTTTAAAAAGTTTCAGACTTTTCCCAAATTTTTCCACTTTTCATCTTCGAAAAAAGTTGATGACCTTTTTTTTTAGTCCTTCACCCAATTTTTTACTTTTTTCCTCTGTCAAAAAAGTTGATGACCTTGTTTTAGGAATCCATCTCTCTGGGGGGGAAAACCATGTATCCACATCGATCCTGGGGGGATTTTTCCTCCCCTGACGGTCTGTACATTGTAATATTGCTCGCCTCTGGGGGAAACATCAATCCTGGGGGGGAACTTTCCCCCCCAAAGACGTCTAGATTACTCACTGATCCATATGTGCTAGCAGGGAGTTTGTTGAGCCCCAAGCCAATTTACGTATTCTCTTAGTGAGTGAGTGAGTTAGTGAGTGACATGGATTATCTGAATGAATGCAGAAAGGAAGGAAGAAAGAATGACTGAAATGCAGTCGTGATCGCCATTCGATCTTCAATCTTCGTGTATACAAAGAGGCATTATGCGAACTCACAAGTTTATTATTATTATTATTATTATTATTATTATTATTATTATTATTATTATCATTAGGCCTATTATTATTATTATTATTATTATTATTATTATTATTATTATTATTATTATTATTATTATTATTATTATTATTATTATTATTATTATTATTATTATTATTATTATTATTATGCATCGGGGGCCCGATAGCGCATTGGATAACATCTGGCGTAGAGTGCGAGAGGTACAGAGATCGAGTCCCATAGGCGGACATGCTTTGTAGGCTGCAATTTGCGCCGTGTGTTGCAGGCTCTCTGTTCTGTTAGTAGTTAAGATTTATCGCATAACATGTATATGTACAGCGCAGTGCGTTTGCAGGCGCTTAATTAAAGAATAAATATTATATTATTATTATTATTTATTAAACGCAACTATCTAACGACCAGGCATCAATTGGTGTTGCTGAGCAAATGTGAGTGAAGGAATTGCTCAAAGTGACTACATCGTCTCAGAGGAAGAGGATCGAACCCTTACTCTCCGCATTACAAAGCGATCGCTCTAACCAATCTGCTGCCGTGTCCAACAAGAGAATCTGGTTGGTCCGGAGAGGTCACAGTTGACCATCTATCAAAAGTGGACACGAGAGGGAGATTGACGCTAGGTCATTGTAGTGCGCAGTTTACAACACTTGATTGCGTTGAATGGACATGTCGATTCCTACAGCGCCTTTTCTTAACCTATCCGAGAAGAGTCAGTCAGAAGGAGCGTCTCAGACGAGTCTCCCTTGAAGGGGCGTTATATAAATCTTGTATCTTAACCATAAGGTTTGTATGTATAGGTCTATTTGACAGTCACAAGTCGCCTTGGTTTGAGAATGCAGCTGTTATGGATTCGAATCCCCGTCGCAAGATCAAGGACCGTTTTCTTACATTGGCGCCGTGTTGCGGAGAGTAAGGACGAGGAGAATATTATAGTCAATGTATCTATTGCAGGATGGATGGGAAAAAGATGAATGATTGTTGTCCAGTTTCATATACCAAGGCCGAGAAATTAGGGTCGCTAACGGTCCGGACCTACTGGCACATCTCGGCGTGTTTTATGAAACTCACTACGAAACTCCCTAAACACCTTTAAAGCAGTGTTACTGATGGCTTTTAAGCCACATTTAAACTCGGGAGATAATGAAACGGACCTGCACCGATACTGATCAGCAACGGTCTCTTAAGGCGCACTGAATTATGCCTAAACAATTTCTATCAATGTCTCAATTTGATAAAAGCTTTAGGCAGTGCCAGTCCTAAGCCTGGAGAAAGGAGGAGGGCGACGCTAATGATCTTTGTCATCACACAGTGTCGTTAAACTGAAACTACTACTACTACCAACCGTGATGAACGAGCAACTTCACCACTGGAATAGACACGTTAGGGGAAATTGCGACACTTGCAACATCCCGGAAACCGTGCTACATTTCCTGATTCAGTGACCTAAACAGAGGATCCTGAAAAAGAGACTCCGATATGAATGTTGCCGCGAAAATTGAGCTACGGCACTCGGAAAATATTAACACACCCGAACGGCATGGATATTATCTATAAATATCTTATAGCCATACAGAAGACCTTGTAGAAATCGGACATGAACTTTGAAACTAACATTGTATAGACACCGTATGATTAATCACTCTCAAACATTATTATTAGCTTAAGGTTCTAGATTCCTGCTCAGCAAAGCCAATCGTCCATGTTACGGAAGCGTCGTTAAAATAAATTATAAAAAAACTGTATGAAGGTGGATGGCGACGCTAATGATCTTTGCTATCACAAAGTGTCGTTAACCTGAAACTACTACTATAGTGGATTAAGTTTGATGCCAGCGTTCGCAAAGTATCGTTAAAAACGCCCAAAATTAAGAAAAAAAAACTGCTATTGGGCGATATAAAACTTTGGAAATTTAAATTCGGCTTAGACACCTTTATGTAGGCCTATGTTTGGCCATACGCAATAAGATATCTTCCTTCAATCGTCCAGAGTCTCAATCTCTCTCGAATCTTGTACGATCCCCACCTGCAAGCAGAGCTAAAGAACATAAACCATCCCAAGAACCTGAGAATAATAAAAGTCAGGCAAAGGAAGGAAGATTTGAAAAAGTACCAGTAGAAAACAAAGCTGCAGAAATTGAATTAGCTCATAATTCTCAAAATAAGAGAGGTGAAGTCAGAGAGGACATAACTGAACAGGTCCCCAAACTTGACGGTTTTGTAAGTAGTAAAAATTGTAGCCATCAGTCTAGAAATCAAGAGAGAACTCAAAAAAGAGGTCTGTTAAGAAATCCTCGAACATATACATACCCAATGACGGAAGAGCAGGAAAAAAAAAACCCAAACAGGAATTGAACATGAATACATTGTATGTAGCTGGAGAAGGTGATGATTTATTAAAATACTTCAATCATAAACCTAGACAATTAAATAAAGAATTACTGGAAAAAGGAGAAGGACAAATTGATTAAGCTTATATGACCAAAGGCATTCTACGGATTGTAGCAAGGGATGAGTCCCAAAAGAACACACTCCTGAAATTGCAATATCTAGACAATAAACCGGTAAGAACAAGCATACCTTTCTTTCTGACCAAATCACAGTCTTACCCTGGCAAACCTCTTCCTGCTAATAATCAGGATGTTAATGTAACGAATTGTTACAAGCGTTGAGTATATTACTTTCACTAAGATTGCGAAGTCAATGTTAATCGCTAGAGGCCACTGCGGTAGTGCTGTACAGTGCATGCCAGCCGTAGATCTGTGGTATGCGAGTCAACCAATGGGAAGACGTCGCGCTTTCTGTGCTTGTTCGTGATTGGCTAGAGGTGAGCACGTGCGAATATTTGCGCCCTTTTTCGTGGCCTGTATGCAGTTTCAGCCTAGACGTGGACGAGGTAGGAAGGAATCGGTGTCCTTAGAGCTAATTTTAGCGTGAAATGTTCTTAACTGCGCAATAAGGAATTTTACGATTAAAGCGATGGAAATTGTCGAAAATCGGGGATAATATTTCATCGTAACCAGTGGTGTAGTGGTAAAATCAGCAGTGGGTATACTGTCAATTATAGTGTTCGAGTTCTTGGGCGCGGAGCGCCCAAGACAATCCGACTAGGGGGTCTAGGGGAACGTCGTAATCTCCCCCAGCGGGGTCCGGGGCAGAGCCCCGGCCACAAACGATTTTAAGGAATTTAGTTATCAATTCTTGCATGGAAAACTGATTTGAAAATAAGTATTTCTCACAAATGAAATAGCTTAAGAAATATCAAGACCTTGACGACATCATGAAATAATTTTTAAAAGTACCATCAATCAGGTATTTACATCTTGCAAATTTACTAAGTCACCTCAAAAGTGCAGATTTTTAGATGTATGCGTGTATATCGTCTGCTTAGAGTGCAAAGGTGCTATCTCCAAATTTTCAAATATTTTTTTATTGTTTTATTCTATTGCTACCAATGTAGTGTATGAACTGTGAAAAGATGGTATCGTTCACAGTGTAAATAAAAACGCAGCAACTATTTTAATATTGGGGCTATCTCCAACAACCTAGTTTTGAAATGTGCAAAGGTTCTATCTCCAATAGAGCTAGGGCCTACTGCACTGTGTTTACCAAAAAATAGGTTCCATGGTTTAATTTAGTATACATACGCCGTCGTGCTGAAGACTAATCCAAAAGTATTTTAAATGAAAATTGCAAGTTTCTAACAATCATGTTCGTAACATTTTGCATTAGTTACACTTATTATTCTGAAAATATTATGGCATTTAATCATGGTAGGCCTAACTTGATGTCGACGAATCTCGCGTGTCGATAGAAATCCGATGTAAACTTTGATGTCGGTGAATCTCATGAGTCAAGAGAAAATATTGAAATAAAATCCAAATTTCATGAAACTGATATCAGTGAATCAATTATGGTCACAGAATATATAAATTAAGATTTTGCAAATATTGATTCCTTAACCCTATAATTGTATGCAGCTGAAAATATTATGAAGGGCCAACATCATTTTTAACCGTTAGTTTCGAACTTCGAGTGTTAACCAATAATACATTTTTCAGGTTCTAAATTTTCTATTAAATTGTTCAAATAAATCAATGCAATTTACACAAATCATTATTTATTATTTTATAATATTTTTTTCTGTAAAAAGTAATTTTTAATCGCAAATTTAAGTTATTGTAACATTATAGCTATCTCCAGATAAGAAAATATTTTGAAATGTGCAAAGGTGCTATCGTCTGTCACAAGCATGAGAGGTCGTTGGTCACTTGCTGTTATTTTGCATTTTTAAGGCGAGGCGTCACAAAATTTAAAATTATTACAACATTCCAACTAGGGAAATAATTTATTATCCAAATGACTATAAATCACAATCACATAAAAACTATTGGATTTGTAGCAACTATCAAAAGTTTAGATTTGCTCTCCTGAAAAATGACCAAAATGGAGATAGCACCTTTGCACTCTAAACAGACGATATAGACACTTAAGTACCACACAGAGCGCTGCTGGTGCTAATTTATATGATGTTAAATGTCATTATGCTACCCACAGTCGCAATAAGCAAAGAATTTATGACATCAGTTTGAATGTTATTCATCACGCTGAACGCCCTCTCACATTCACTGGAGCAGAGGATTTTTTAAGAAATTTTCACTGGTGGGGAATTTTGAAAAAGGGCATTTTTCGCGCGTAATTTTAAGTCAAAAAGCACTGAATCAGATAAACCTTTCTGAGCTGTGGGCCACAGGAATAATTACTAATAATTTATTTATTCTAATATTTTTTATTATTTAATTTATTATTTAATGTCATAATTTTCCCTTCTCCCATTCCTTATGCAGTTTATCTCAATCTTTAACGGCATTGTGCGCTTCAGATTGCAAATGATCTACTTTAAACGATCTTCACCATTAGCTCTGACACCTATTGCGATGGGCACAGTGCCGCTTCTCAAATACTTTTTAGCCTCATCTATGTACTGAAGACACAATTTACAAGACACATGCACACGCTTCTTTGAATCTTTAGTTGCGTTAAATATCTCTAGTTCGTTGTTGTTCTTTAACCTTTATCATCCCAGATACTGAAATTGTTATGTAATCACTTCTGAATTTAGTTATGATGCAGTTTAGAACCTATTTAGGGGCATTCATTAGTAAAAGTAATTTATTTTCAGTTCATATAAGAATTTTGAATATGTTCCCAAAGTGGAACGTTGGGTCACTTTGCCTATCATAAGCACCATGCATTAGTAAAAATGTAACTTCTTCAAAATAATGCAGTTTTGCAATGTCCAAAAGTTGTGATTCACAAAATGTTAATATTTCATTTAACTAAAACAGTTTCAGAAGAATTAGACACTGCAAAGTCGACTGTGTTCCGTGGTATGGTACGTTTCAAAGCACAGTTCATGGAGCCGGTTATTGCATTTCCACACTTCTTCCTAGTGTTGCTGCAGCAGTAGGCGCATCTACATTGTGTTGTGGACTCGCTGAAATGGTTCAGTCCATCATATTGGAGCAGCGCAAGCACCAGTGCTGTCGGACCGCCCAGTCGTTGACGTGGCATACCCTTCAGCAGGCCGCAAACCACATCGCGTGGAAACAGAGGGCTCGTACGGCCTGTCATATTCGCTGGGCTTCTGTTGAGAGGCCAGACACAGTGCTATCGATTATCTTATGCACCACAGTCTAAATGGAGCGGGTACCTAGCGATCAAGGAGCCGTCGGGGCTGACCAGATCCGACGGGAAGAGACTGGACGGCCAGACTCTAATCCCTTGGAGTGACGGACGCCCTCTGATATGAGACGCGACCGTGGTGGATACGGTGGCCGCATCACATCTCCCAGAGACAGCGGTCGGGGCCGGGGGCGCAGCGAAAAGGGGGCCACAAGGAAGCACACTATTCAAAATTCCAGATGAGATACACCTTCGTGCCGATCGCCGTGGAAATACTGGGCCCCACCAATGGAGGAGGTCTCACCTTCGTTTCCAAAATCGGCCGCCGGTTCACAAGAACCAATGTCGACGCCCGTGAGACAGACTTCCTCTTCCAGAGAATGTGGATAAAATTTTATCGTTACAATACAGTCGCATACCAGGGCACGTTGTCGGAGCTGCCCGGGTTGAGGACAGGCGGGCCCATCCAAGCTGGACCTAACTAAACGTCTTGATGATGCCATAAAACAGATTTCATTACACTAATAATTATAACATAATAATAATAATAAATAAAATGATTATAAAAATAATAGTAATAATAATAATAGGCCTAATAATAATAATAAATAATAAAATAATAAGAATAACAGCAACAATCACAACTACCATAAATGTAATTGTTGAGATACAGAATGCAATTTTCAGTAGCAACGCAAAATAATGGTACGTGTAAGGACAGTGACCCAACGTTCCCAAAGTGGAACACATATGAAATCAGCTATGTTGCTCAGGCACAAAGCGCTACAACTGAAAAATTTGACCATACACAGGGAAAATAAACACAGTTTATTCAAAATGTACAATAAAAACAATTAATTGTCACGTGCATGTAACATACAGTTATTTTCAATATTTAGAAGCATAAATGTCAATTTTAGTCCAATTTCCACCACAATTATAATTAATGTTTACCAATACAGACTTGAAATCAAAGTAAATAAACACTCCTCCATCGTTGGTCAAGCCAATGAATATTTATGAGATGACTTATAGTCTGTTTCACTGTCCCTCCAGTAGTTTTAATGATCTGTTCCACTTTGGGAACGTTGGGTCAAAAAAGGTTAATAAACTATTCAAGTCTAGGTTTATTCCTTTGTAAAAAGAAACACTGTTTCTTTTGTTCTGAACTTTACATCGCTTAACTGATGTCAAACTTGTCGGTTGACTAGGCCTAGTTGACAAACCTCCTTTGTTAAGTTGAATAAGTTCGTTGACACGTGTTGAAGACTTAGGCCTACTTGACGATGGAATAGCATCCAGACTCACTAAAATCATTGACGATTGACTTGCTGCATTTGCTACATCATTTGCTACAACTGACGATTCGCATTCGCTTGCTGCCTGACTCGCAACAGTTAACGATTGACTTTGTTCTTTATTCGCACAGGTTAAAAGTGAGTAGGCCTAACTGTTGTTGCCTGATTGGTTGTTGGCAGACTGCTTGGTTGTAATTGTTTGCTGTCGAGTTTGTCCAAATAAATCTGAAAGCTTTTGACATTTCTTAGCGCTATCCAAAAGCAAACCTGTTTTGCTTTTCTTGATTCTTTCTGTACTCGGCATGCTTGTAATTTAACCAATATTATTCTTGCGTAAATTGGATAAACCCCAATCCCTAGAGATTAGCTTTATCGTAACCACTAACCAAAATTCAGTTTTACGGTTTTAGTTTATGTTTAGTTTTCGCTTTTAAATGATAAATTTAGAAATATCAACACACCGAAGACGTAAATAACAGCAAAGAGCAGACTACTGGTGACCAAAGAAATAGAAGTTTCAAAGATTTCACGTTTACTGTGGCAGACTATGGTGACCAAAGAAATATAAATAATAAAGATTTCACGTCTGCTGTGGCAGACTATTGGTAACCAAAGAAATATAAATTATAAAGATCTCACGTCTGCTGTGTTTTGCATTTACAGTATATTATATGCATAAGGTTACACAAATGACAAGAAATTATTACTTGGGACTAAAAAGGGCAAATTCACTGGTGGGGAAAAGGACAAGGACTGGTGGGGAATTCGAGAGGGCTGGTGGGGAATTTCCCCACCAGTCAACATGTTAAAAAATGCCCTGCACTGGAGCTGCATGGTATGCTACGGATACACAGTGCCATTGATCGTAGATCTTCAGGCTCAACAGAAGGGTCGTCAACATATTTGAAGCGTGTACTCGCGTTATTCACCAAATTCCAGTGGGTATACGGTGCTAGCTAATAATTTTCAGTGGGTATACGCCGTATACCCGCGTATACCCTCGACTACACCACTGATCGTAACTAGGCCTACATCTTTGAAGATCGGGCGTCGAATTTATCGACGGGCGTTCGATATTTCTTCGAATTTGGGAAACTATGGCAACATTACCGGGAGGCCATGTTTTCGATCGAATTGGTGCAACGGAGCTCCAGTGACCTTTGATAACCTTGACATGGAATGATATTTACTGGATTTGACCGAAATCGCAAATATTGGCAATTGGGAAGAATATATATCTTGGAAGTTCAGGGAATACAACCCTTATTCTTTTGAGTCGTATATTGAAATCTCCAGCGATACTTAGATATATGATCGTTAGATTAGATACGTATAAATTTTTTGTGAAGCGATAAGACGATAGGTTAAGTTCATGTGCTATATAAATGTACACGTTAACTTAGTCAGGGAACATACGGCGATAGATAAGTCGATAGGTTAGAAACACTTGTGCTATATAAATGTAAATGAACATGCGGCGATAGTGTCAGGATTGTGTCATCGTAGTCATTGTACTTACTTACTTAAAATTATACTAAGGGGCAGGTGACCAGTCTAGACGAAGTGAAGAAGGAGACAAGATGGCGGTTTGGATAAGATCATGATATAAGAAATTAACACAACGAGGAATAAAGATTTTAAAGTGTTGTTTTGTCTTAATAAAACATCGACTGAGATCGTAGCTCGTCACAGTTTGGTGCCGTGACCAGGATATTCCGGAAAGCGTATCGGTGGTCGAGTTATTAAGTCGGCATTCTGAGGTTCGAGGAACTTCGGCGTGGCGTGTGCGGAACTGCGCAGCCATTTTGGACTCAAGCGGTGGCAGAAGTTTTCTGGCCAACACAATTAAAGCTACGGAACAATTCAAGAACGATGTCGGATAACATCCTGGAAGCTAAGGTCGGTGCTCGGAAGTCGGCGTGAGGTATTTTTCACGTGGTCAAGGACGGTCGCTGGAGAGGTTAATTCCGGTGGTTTGTCGTGGCAGACGGTGCAGTCAGCCATTTTGCCGTTCCTTTTGACGATTTCGGGAGCAAGTCTGAGGGTTTCAGACGACGGAGTTCTGGTGTTCGACAACGGTTGGAGAATTCAGTTCCAGAGTTTTGGTAGACGTTTACCTTGGACATTTCCTTGTGTGGACAGTTTGGAAGCTGCAACAGACGGTGCGTTCAGTTGGCAGTGCATTCCAGTCAACGGTGCATTCCACCATTCGAGTTTGGTTTGGAGTCAAGTTCCGTTGGAGTCAAGTTCTGGTTGGAATCCGGACTTGGAGTTAAAGTCACTTTCCAGTGATTTTTGACTGTATGGTATCATTAACTTTTGATTTTGAATAATCATTATCTAAAGTGACATTTGAGTAACTTTCTTAACATGGAAGAAGAGAAAGAGAAGCTCAAGCGTTTTAGTATGGACACATTGATAGGAATTTTGGTTAGAGCTTGTTCTGATGTTGAATCTATAGTAGCCTTAGATAAGGAACAGCTTGTTGATCTGTGTTTTGTTGCTAAAGGTCATAAAGAGGGAACTTTGCCTAGGAAAGTGGTAAAGGAAATGACAATGGGTGAGATGATGCAGATGATGATGGAAAGAGAGGAGAAGCAGAGAGAGATGATGATGGAAAGAGAGGAAAAGCTGAGGAGAGAACAGATGGAAAGGGAGGAGCAGATGAGTAAAGGACTAATGGAAAGACAAGAAAGAAGGGAGGAAAAACAGAGAGAGATGATGATGGAAAGGGAAGAAAAGATAAGAAGAGAACAGATGGAATGGCTACCTGCGGATAGCCCCCACTTCGGGCATTATGTGTGACCTGATCCATGTGCTGAACCTTCACCCCCCCCCCCCATCGCTGACCCCACAACATTGAGGCTAAGACTGCATGACCGAGTAGTAAATTGGGCGTATAATCCAATGAGGGAAACATTTTGGCAAGAATGCTACATATTGTATAAACTATAGGTCTATGTAAACCGAAGTGCGGTATAGGCAGTTTGTAGTCATATAGCATATGCTTGCTTACTTACTTACAAAGATGACTTGGTCCGTCGAGGAAAGATGTGTGTCATCAGTCTTGAAAGGTACGTCGACCAAATCCTAAAAGTTCATGAAGTCTTTATACCAAGTTCGTTCAGCATAGCCTACTTGATGCGCATCTGTTAACGCCTCTCCGAGATAATCATATTTAAAATGGATTTGACTAAAGGTGTCTTACCAACTGTCCTGTATTTGAATTGCATGACTAAATTTACCAAGATAACTGCGTTTCAAGATGTTAAATATTTGCTGCTTAGTTGGCCATACATCTCACAATATATAAATCGAAAATGACTGTAAAACATCAAACGGTCTACTACAGGTTCATAACTAAAAGAAGTGACATTTTAAAAGCCTTTTGGGTAAGCATAGACAGTCAACGGTATACTGTTTTGTTTGAACTGCTTTATATTACAGGCGCAGATCCAGATTGTTACTGTAGATGGATCAATTCAACGCACAATGAGTTATACTGCGGCATCGCATTTAGCGACAGCAGTTCCCATCCGATTAATGCAATTTTCAACTGGACATCCAGTGGCAAGAACTATACATCGGAACCTCCTCAGACGTTCAAAGTTGACCTGTTTTCCTCCTCAACATCAACCATCGCAGTTGATGCCAGCGATCCCTCAACAGTCCAGTGCACCGTTACATTAACGCAACCGACGGATATTCAGTTCCCTTACATTGCAACAAATGCGCCTGAGTTTTCCTCATCCTGCACTTCACCTTGTGAGTTTAATGAAAAAATAGATCAGTCCAAGACTTATATATATTATTATTTTAATATCTCCTTAAATTAACCTTTTTATATTTTTCTCAGAATTTGAAAACATTGACAATAAAGTAATTGGCATTCCGATATAAATGGGTACCGTTTCATTTGTCTATGCAATATTTATATATTGTGGCGAAACTCGCGTGTGACCAGCGCTACGGCAAGTCTGGGGGTGCGGCGCGAGTAATAAATGCGAACTGGACCACTGAGATAAGACGCACTCCTCCCCGTCTTTCTTCGCCCTCCTACGAACGCCTTCTCTTTCTATTTTTCTTTTACCAGGATACCAACAAGCACGGTCAGGAGCTGGGTGTGATGATAGTCCGGGTCCGGCCCTTGCTGTGGGCGAGGGGCTTAAGGGCCACCGATCAACTGAGCTTTTCCAGAAATTCGACGAAACATAGACAAAACAATTTCAGCGATTTCTTGTTCAACATCCCAACAACATAAACTCGTAGTATAAATCCAAATAACAGAATAGATGAGACTCTTTCTCATTTAACCCTCGGGCTACCAAGGGGTGGTGGTTACCACCCCCCCTAGGTTTTTCTGGAAAACATTTTTTTAGCACATGGAATATAATTTTGACATTTTAGGTAGCTGTAGGGGGTCCATTTGCGCAAATTTTGAGGTCAAAGTCGTGATGATATCCCACGCCATAAAAAAGTTATACCCGATATAGCCTAGGTACTACTTATGAAATCAGGAATTTCTCTCGTCAGCTGTTAGCTGTTGTCGACTATAAAGGTATTCATTATTCTTTCTGGAAGAGAAACAACTATGTCATTCTTTAGAGGGAATGTAGGGCTATATTTACTTGCTTAGTTGTTTGTCTTTTGATAACCGGAAGTGATCATAATGAATAATAATACGCTTTTTCAGTGTGAAAATCACTGATGCAACATCACAACGTAAACCGATATGGTTGGGTATGGGGAAGGGCTATAAACAGTTGAAGCAGAATACTAACAGAGTAAAGCAGTGCTGTGAAGTGTTCAAGAAGCCGGTTTGCAGGAAGCATTCGCACAAAACAATGAAAGTAACTTGCAATAACTGCAAGGACCACTGACGCTTTTGACTGCCGGGAAAAATTACATAATTTCTTGTTTCATGTTGATATAGCTGCACGCCTTTAGGTTTTGCCTGTAACTAAAACAGACTTTGGAATAGTTTGTATTGTTGAAATTTAAGCTTCATTATATTTATTATATTTAGAATATTCTTGGATACATAGTTCATTTTCAAAACCCACATCATTTATATCTTTTTATCCAAATAGTACAAATTGTGTGGGATAATATCAGATATCGTTAAATGGACCGGTGTCTTTGTTAAAAACTATATAATTTCGAGATGCATTCATATATTTTACAACTAAATATACCATTCTTTTCAGAAATGAATGCTGAATCAAATGCTGTATTACACGATATGATATCTTAAACCAAACACGAAATTCTGGGGGGGGTGGTAACCACCCCCCTGGTAGCCGATGTCACAAAAAAACCTTGGTAGCCTGAGGGTTAATAGATTCTCAGATTAAATCCCCAATAATAGATCCAAATTAACAGAATCGACGAAAGCACTCCTTACTCGGTAAATCTACAACGTAAATCCAAAGTGAACTACAGCTTAGTTACGCGTACGTCTCCAGCATCGCTAGGACTCTGAACTTAACTCTGGTCTTAATAGTCTAAACCTTAACAAAACGCTCAAACTCTAAGAAATTCTCAAAAACCTTTTAAACCCAAAAACCCTTCAAGAACTCAGAGAACCCTTTCTATTGAGAGTTGGCGGGCCTTATATACCCTTCCAAGAGTGCCCTGGTGAGGCATCTGTGACCTGGTGAGGCATGGGTGCCCTGGTGAGGCATCGGTGCCCTGGTGAGGCATGGGGGTTTTGGTGCACTTCATGACCCAACCTATTTAAGTGTAAACTATACGTTACTTAAGCCTTAACTATGCATTAGCGTACGTCGATTATGATATCACAATTTAACGCGGCGAATTGTCGCCACAATATTCCTGAACTTTACGTATCGTATTAACTAAAATCTCCTGGGTCAATGTAGAGTATGGCTCTGGTAAGCGTCCGATGAAGATAAGTAGGCCTAATAAAAAAATTCTGGAAACAATTAAACATAGAACAAAGAAAGTCCGCTATGCAGATCACAGATGGCCGAGTAACTGGGTTTCGATGAACGTAAAATAATAATAATAATAATAATAATAATAATAATAATAATAATCTTCGTTTAATATCTTCAAACTGACAATAACGCAGTATCATTACAAATCAGTATGAACGGATGATCACAATTTATTACTGGAGTCGAATTTAACTGTATACGGCAGCCATGCAAGGCGCCCATCACGTCCTACTTCTCATTTTTAACAACGCGACATCTCGCGAATGGAAATAGGTTGAGTGGACCTTTATGGGAGGGTTGCGGGAAGCGTTCCCGCTACCGCTTGCTCTTCATGCCAGTGATGTTACCACTACTGTATGGACCCCCCATAGCAACTCTTTCATGTCTTAAGACCTTTTCTATTCTGTGAAGTTACATAATTTTTCTTCCATCGCATTGACGGCGATTTTGGCTGACGTATTTCTGTCATCGTTCTTTACGCTGAATAATGAAACCGGAATTTCTGACCCTGGTTCTTTGATGCAGGCGAAAATGAGGATTTAGCTCTTAGTGTTTGTTAATTTTTAACAATCGTTGCCGATTTAAAATTCGGTAGGCCTATCTTCGTACGTTTGAGATTTCTGTTTACGTTCCATTCAGAACGAACAACTACTGAACCAGAAACAACAACCGAAGCAACTACAACTGCAGCGCCAACATCAACAACCAAAGCAACTACAACTACTACGCAAACATCAACAACCGAAACAACTACAACTACTACGCCAACATCAACAACCAAAGCAACTACAACTACAACGCCAACATCAACAACCAAAGCAACTACAACTACTACGCCAACATCAACAACCGAAGCAACTACAACTACTACGCCAACATCAACAACCAAAGCAACTACAACTACTACGCCAACATCAACAACCAAAGCAACTACAACTACAACGCCAACATCAACAACCAAAGCAACTACAACTACTACGCTAACATCAACAACCAAAGCAACTACAACTACTACGCCAACATCAACAACCAAAGCAACTACAACTACAACGCCAACATCAACAACCAAAGCAACTACAACTACTACGCTAACATCAACAACCAAAGCAACTACAACCACTACCCCAACATCAATAACCGAAACGACTACAACTACGACCCCAAAATCAACAACTGTTCAAAAAGCAACTACAACTACAACTTCAACGCCAACATCAACAGCAACAACCGAAACAACTACAACTACAACGCCAACCTCAACAACAAAAGCAACTACAACTACAACGCCAACATCAACAACCGAAACAACTACAACTACAACCCCAAAATTACCAACTGAAACAACTACAACTACAACGCCAGCATCAACAACCAAAGCAACTACAACGCCAACATCAACAACCAAAGCAACTACAACGCCAACATCAACAACCAAAGCAACTACAACTACAACGCCAACATCAACAACCGAAACAACTACAACTACTACCCAAAAAGCAACAACTGAAACAACTACAACTACAACGCCAGCATCAACAACCAAAGCAACTACAACGCCAACATCAACAACCAAAGCAACTACAACGCCAACATCAACAACCAAAGCAACTACAACTACAACGCCAACATCAACAACCGAAACAACTACAACTACTACCCAAAAAGCAACAACTGAAACAACTTCAACTACAACGCCAACATCAACAATCAAAGCAACTACAACTACTACGCCAAAATCAACAACCAAAGCAACTACAACTACAACGCCAACATCAACAACCAAAGCAACTACAACTACTACGCCAACATCAACAACCGAAACAACCACAACTACTACCCCAAAATCAACAACTGAAACAACTACAATGCCAACATCAACAACCGAAACAACAACAACTACACTTCCCTCAACCACAACCACAGCGCCTGCAACAACAGGTACGCAATCAGCGATGACATTAATCTCACAACCAACTGCTTGAAGTTGCGATGTATTCATTTGGTTAAATCTGGTGAAAAGTAATTCAAAGTAAGTTGAGGATCGTTGGTGCTTGAGTTATATTTGTCTTTCCAAGGCTTCTACCATTTGCCCGTTTTTCAATGTGAACTTCTGAACTTTGGCGGGTAGGCATTATCAAATTATTATTATTATTATTATTATTATTATTATTATTATTATTATTATTATTATTATTATTATTATTATTATTATTTTATCCGAGGTATCAAGGATCCCTCAGGATTTGGAAAAAATTATTGTTATTTAGGAGCAGAGATAGTGTCTGAAGGGTTAGGCTTCGTCTTCGGGGGAAAGCGTCGGGAAAGTGCCTTTAAATGCAACCAAATTTTATGAAAGTTTTATGAAAGTCAGTCAGATTGTAAGAAATGTTTCATTTGAATTTTTGAGAAAATCGAACGAATGAGAGGCGTTTCAAGCAACTTAGACAAAGTTCGTTTGAACAAACTATCATTAAACAATATTATTATCACTTTGCTTAACATCGCTAGTATCAATGCAACTGAAATTTAAAAAAACCCGGCTCATTGTGATGTTCAGAAATGCAAATTGAAACTAGGTAACAGAAAACTTTGCTATTTTGTCTTAGCTGGCGAGGATCACCATTGAAACTCAAACGTAAAGTTCAGTATTACTGTTCTGTTTCAATCCTTACATTTGCACACATATTTTGGTTGAAGCACCAGATGTAGAAGCAATTTACAATTAGGTCTTCAAAAGTGAAGTCAGGTAGGGAAGAGGTCGCCTATCAGAATAATTATTGGCAGACCGACCAGATACTTAACTATATTAAATTCTAGAAAACGTAATTGGTAGGTTGCATTTGTTTATGAAAGGGTTGATGTCACTGACTTTTCCTTTCAGGTGTCCATGGTCAGTGTTCGACTCCGCCAAGAAATCAGGCTGTTTATGAGGGAACTCAGAATATTATCATGATGACCTGCAACAGTCGGACACCAGAAACTTGGAAAGTTTATCCAGCTGATAATCCGCTATTTCCTTCTACAATCACAAACTGCCGTGACACTGTCACACCTTCGCTAACGAACCTCTATGGCGTCACCCAGACTAATCTGAACATAAAGGTTGCTCAATCGTTTCCAAATGTTTCTTCGATAACAACATCTGGCACATGTGTCGCTCAATCCTGTCCAATTAGCACTAACAACAGAATCGGCGCCAAACTTGTCGTCGTTCGTAAGTAGATGAATCTACTTGTGTTTATCATAGTCATATTATAATTATCTAGATCACATCAACTTGTAACGAGGGTGATGATATCGCACAGAAGACTGTAAGTCACGGCGGTGTTTACTTCATTGCCTTACTAACCTTCAATGCTACTATAAGAACAGTTCTTGTGTAGTTGTCTGGAAGTTCTATGCAATTTCAGACGAGCTAACCTGTTCTAGTAACGCAAGCTCTAATAATACTGCTTCCTTCATTTGACGGTCGTCTGTGTTGGAAATCAAACTGGTTTCTTAATCTTTGACTATGCATCAACTGAACATGTGGATCCAGTATCAACTGCAACGTATTATGGTAGGCCTACTCTTTCCGTAGACAATCCCACGTTACATGTTTTTGGTGAGTTTTGTCCCATCACTTTCTCTGCTTCTGTAAGTTGCATAGAACTTCAGGAAGGTAAAGTTCTAAATTGACCATACAAATGAACCGACCATGGAGCAGGCTATAAACCCTGTCGAATTTAGTTTTAATTTGTGGGATCTGTTTCTGACATGATTAACGGGCAATATTATTCTTCTCAATATAGTTAGCTTGGACTTCTGCCATTGTCCATAATCAAATAGGTGCACGTCACATGTCAACTGTTTCTTCTCTGTTATTTTTAACTGACTGTATCTTCCACAGGCCAAGGTCCAACGTGTAACTGCACAGCGAACAATTCAACACACAATAGCATAAGCTGCAGCGTCACATATGCCGACAGCAGTTACAATCCGATCTATGCGAAGATCACCTGGACAAAGGATGGCGTTTTCTATAAGAACGATACTCTGAGTCAGAGGAAAAGAGTTAATGGAGTGTTCACTTCAACATCAACCATCACAACCAGCGTCAACGATCCAGCAACCTATGAATGCAAACTTACATTTACGAAACCGCAGAGTATTTCGGTACCCTACATCTCAACGAATGCGCCCACCTTCTCCGCAATCTGCATTCCAGATTGTAAGTTTGATGAAAACAACGATCAGTATATTTTATTAATTAAAATCTGCTTAAATTACTCAAACTAGGTTGTTGCAGTGTACACAGAAATGTAAGCTTTAGTGGCAACGGTTTGTATTTTTCACTGCTCTGCTTGGTGTACATGTTCGTCAGATTTTCTCGTGCTGTTTTGCAAAAGTAGGTAAGTATATCCTCTATTTTATGACACTTCTGTTTAACGAACTCATATTTTCCTTTATTCATTTTCTACTTGACTTATGAATGTTGGAATGCCATTGCATGGCTCAGTAGTGAGTTCGGCGCCTTGTGACAGGGTTGCAGGTTCGAATCCCACTCTAGCCACTGCGTACGGACCTTGGGCAAGTCCTGCACTCGCATTTGCTCGTGGCGCTTCGGCGTGAAAATTCCGGCACAGTGTCAAATGCTGTAGACGGGAGCGCCTCTGAGTAGTAGTAGACTTCGAGAGGCGCTATAGAAATATCCGGAATAAATAAAAATAAATAAAAAACATTCCATTTGGCAGCGCTTTTAGCCGTCGTATTGATGGTACGATGCCATGTTACGGGATGTAGCCTTTCTACACACGTACATTCAATTCAATTCAATATACATACAGACAAACATGCATACAGTACATACATATATTGAAATAATGCACACACACATACATAAATACATACATACATGTACATTCAAACATACATTATTGGCACTGACCCGTCAAACATCGGGAGCCCTGTGTTCCACTTTAAAATCAAACTGGTACGCGATCATTGCGTTATGCTAGCACTTCAACTCGAGCTCATCGTGCGTTATCGTGTACTTTGTCATCTTGATGGATACACGGAGGACGAAGTGGGGTAATTTTTCACCCCAAAACAATGTGTAATATCTCAGCTCACAGGTAGGCTACGATGACAAATGAAGTGTCAACTGTAACATTTCCAAGGTCAAAGAATCGATTTATCATAGTGGCAATAGTGTGCAAATAATAATTTTCAAGACGGCGGCCAATAATTATGGCAGCGAAAACACAAAAAATCTATATCTCAGCACGTAGGTAAGCTACAATGACAAATGAAGTGTCAATTGTAACATTTTCAATTTCAAGGAATCGATCTATCATAGTGGCAATAGTGTGCGAATACTACTGTCCAAGATGGCGCCAACATGGCCGCCAAAACATAACAATATGTATGTCTCAGCTCATAGGTAATTTACAATGACAAATGAATTGTCCATTGTAACATTCCCAAGGTCAAGGAATCGATTTATCGTAGTAGTACTAGTGTGGAATACTATATTCCAAGATGGGGGCCAATATGTCTGCCAGACACAATAATATGTATGTCTCAGCTCACAGGTAAGCAACAATTGCAAATGAAGTTACAATGGGCACTTCATTTGTCATTGTAAATAACCTATGAAGTGTCAATTGCAACATATTCAAGGTTAAGGCATCGATTCGTCATAGTGGTAATAGTGTAGGAATACTACTTTTCAAGATGGCGGTAAATATGGTCGCGAAAACACAAAAATATGTATATCTCAGCACATAGTAGGCTACACTGACAAATGACGTATCAATTGTAACATTTCTAAGGTCAAGGAATCAAATCATCGTAGTGGCAATCGTGTGGGAATACTAATTTTCAAGATGGCGGCCAACATGGCCGCCAAAACACAAAAATATGTATATCTCAGCTTGTAGGTAAGCTTTAATGACAAATAAAGTGTCATTTGTAACATTATCAAGGTCAGGGAATCGAATTATCGCGGTGGCAATAGTGACCGATCAGTCAGTTGATTGATAATTCCTATTTTGTGTTTTGGCGGCCATATTCGATAGTAGTATTGCCACGCTATTGTCACTACGATAACTAAATTCTTTTACCTTGGAAATGCTAAAATTGACACTTCATTTGTCATTGTATCTTACCTACGAGCCGAGATATACACAGACATGTGTATTTTTGTTTTGGCGGCCATATTGGCCGCCATCTTGGAAAATAAACTCTCCACAATTATGAAACTATTAACACCCAATTCCATGGCAGATTGCACGGTGATTTATGATTGCAAGTCACCTATGAGCTCATATCCTTTAAAAACATATCTGCCCTATGAACGAAAAAATAACGACGTCGACGACGAAGTGGGGTAAATTTTTACCCCAGGACACTTTGGATTGAAATTTTTTTCGCACGACATGGCAATGTGGTGGGTATGCAGTCAGAATATGTCATTGGTGGTAACTTGTAAACACATGGAACGACAAATTATACCTACCTACAGTGGCTCCGCAATCAACATCCAAACACCCCTGGGGTAATTATTTACCCCTCTTCGTCCTGCGAAGGTTAAGTGCCCTTGCACTAGGCCCTGCATACAAAACATTTAAAGCATGGGAACGTTTATTTATGAATGTATGTGTGTTTGTTTGAATCTATGTATGTATCAATACACTTAATATAGCGTCTTTTACGTACATCACTAAAGCGCTACACACATGGGTATCTGAGTCATCTAATCAAGAGCAGTTTAAGACAGTATGAGAATGTTTGACTCGACCGACTATTAATGTGACCTAGAATTCTTTAGCTGAGTTGTGTATCTATTTTACACTGATTTGAAGTTCTGAAGCTATCCGGATGTGTAGTGTCGAGGTCTCCTGCGCAACCTGTAGACTCGTCCTTAGGAGCTTTGATATTCTAGTCTGACTCCATTTGGAAATGCAAAGAAGAATGTTTCGATTGGTACTAACAGTTCTGTTATGATAACGCTGCTCCGAAGTTGCATACTGCTGAGAATACTCGGAAAAACGTCAGATGTTCCAGTGCAGTTTCGCAAAACTTCTCTGTTCTTCTAAATCATATTATAATAATTGTTTCCCTATCCAATTTCCATGTGGCAATGAGAGCTGTATCGCGCTAACGGCGATATTCGCATTCGTTTTGCTGAAGTTGTGCTGTATTCGGTTTTAAAATTACTGAAAGTATCTTCCTGCACTGGTGCATTGA
Organism: Allolobophora icterica; assembly: GCA_963556255.1. Classification (NCBI taxonomy): domain Eukaryota; kingdom Metazoa; phylum Annelida; class Clitellata; order Crassiclitellata; family Lumbricidae; genus Allolobophora; species Allolobophora icterica. The sequence continues at coordinate 3,369,838 of OY744610.1, read as the reverse complement.
CCCAGGCGAAAATGGCCTTAGGCCCTATAATTGAAATTAGTATTTTTTAATATTATTCGCGAAAGAACAATTGTTTGCATAGTATAAACATTAGAATTTACCAGCTAGGACATTAATAGGGTCGGAACTAAACTTCAGGTCTTAGGGCCTACATTCGAATTTGTCTTAGAGCTTTCATGTTTACATTTTATTCAGTATGTGATATAGCAACAACTACTATACCAACCGAACCAACTGCAACTGCAAAGCCTTCAACAGCAGGTACGCAACCAAACATGTCGATTATAGACCAAGATATCAGACTTACAACCACCTGCATCAAATTACATTGATGTTATCCAGTTAACAAGAATTCATTTAAAAATAGTTCAGGGGTTATGTGTTGATCATTGTGCATGTCCAAATTGTCCATGGATTATTATATTTGCCTCTAGCAAATGTATATTTGAAACTGCTGCAGTCATTTTGCACGATCTACTTCATTTAAGATGAAGATAAAAGTTAATTTATTATTGAACATTAGAGTCGACGAATACTCTGCCACTTTTTGAAATTGCAACAAAATTTTGACTTAAGTGCTAGAAAAAGTAATTCCTTAGGATAGCTCTTCTGGATACAAAAATCGCTGACATCCGAGCATCAACTCCAGGCATGTGCGAGTTTCTCCCTGTCATGAAGGTTATTGTTTCATCATCCGCGAAACAGTGCACTATTGACATAATTCAAAAGTGGTTGATGAAGAAGGCGGCTCCGCTGCTGGCTCCTTTAATCGCTCTGATGTTCAATCAATCTTTTGCCATCGGCCGTTTCCCGTCCAAATGGAAACATGCAACGGTGAAGCTGCTGCTACTCCTTAAGAAAGGTGGAACCGATGAATCGTCTCCTGCGAACTTCAGAGCGGTCATAAATTTAACGTTCATATCAAAAGTACTGCGTATTTCCAATCACCAGCTGACCGAGTACCTGCCTGAATCTCGCCTTTTTCCTCGGTTTCAATCTGCCTAGAGACGTGGCCACTCCACCGAGACTGCACTCCTTAAAATGTTCTCAGACGTAGTCAATGCCATAGATTCAGGCCAACCGTCGCTTCTGTCACTACTTGATATGTCGGCTGCATTCGACACAGTTGACCACGACAGCTTGAATCAGCGACTGTCGCGCTCTTTTGGAATCAAGGATTGAGCGCTCAGTTAGCTTGAATCCTACATAAAGAGGCGAACGCAATCCGTCCTTTGGCAGGGGGAGACACCACCTAGGCTGGTCACCTGCGGTGTGCCACAGGGATCAGTGCTTGGCTCTCTCCTTTTTGTACTGCATACGGCTGATGTGGAGAGAATCATAGAAGCACATGGCCTCCTCCACCACAACTATGCGGATGATACACAGCTTTACTTCTTCTGTGAACCATCACAAACCGCTGAGCTGAAACAGAGAGTGCTGCTGTGTATCGAAAACATTTCAGAGTGGATGGCGTCTAACCGTCTCAGACAAAATCCAACAAAGTCTGAGTTTCTATGGTGCACCATCCTCCGGCGTCGCAGTTAACTTGACGGCAGTGTATTCACGCTTAGCGATGAAGCAGTTCCATCAGCCAGGGGCGGATTCAAGGGGGCCAATCCGGCCATGGCCCCATTTGAAATTTACACAGGACGTGCTCTCCCCCCCCCCATCACGAAGTAGACGATGATCACTACGTGATCTTTCATGAGGAAAATAAAATGACGAAAATATAAAGGAAATGATGAAATTAACCCGGACAATTTGATTTATTATTATTATAGGCAGCCATGGGTGATTGTCATGAAGTATTAGCAACTTCATTTCTCCTAGCCTCGGCGTATGAGAATTGATGGCTGTTCAGTCCACTGGCAATGTCCGGCCGCTGTATTTATTATAGCTGAGTTAGCTACGGGACGAAGGAGGAGCAGAAATCTCGAAACAAATTTCTGACTAAGAGGAGTAGATTCCTAACCACTCGTTTCACAGTTAGCGCGCTAACCAATAAACTAGTGCGAACCCATTCATTGCTAATTTTACAGCAATATGACCGGGTGATGTTATCGGATTTGTATGAGTGTCAGTTTATTATGAATGACGCTTTATTAGGTCAACACTTCCTGCAATGCTTAAGCTAAGACGTTCAGAATTAACGGAGATCTAAAGTGAGCACATAATTTGTTTAGTATCATTTAGTCTTTGCTTCAATCTAAAACGGGTCTAAAACTTCATTTTTGTGTTAACTTCTTTTGCAGTAGCAAACACTGGTATTACGATGTTCATTTTTAACTGTGCAGAGTTTTTGCGTACGCCGAGTACAACATGTACAACACCGGAGCAAAATTGTACGACTAGAAGCGAATGTGGCTCGGGTAAGACAATATTCATCGAGTAAATAAAGAAACTTTATAAATTCGGCCAAAAAGAACTACAACTGCCAGAGATGAGAAACTCACATGATGCAACCTCCTTCTATATCAGCAGGCTTAGTAGGTCTATTAACTCATCGAATTTTGCGGTGTCGTGAAGGCTGAGATGTATGCAAAATGTGACAACTGTTGTCCAGAGAACTTGGTCTGTGGAGTTGTTGTCACTTTGAGGAACGACAGTCATTGGTTGATACATGATTCTCTTTGCGATGATAACAAATGCGAGATGTTTGTCGTCAACGCTTCGTGTATGTCCAGCGATTGGAAGTTGTTATCCGAGAGAAAAATCACAACATCAGGAGTGGGTGATTACGTAAATGCGGGAAATAGTGTTAACAATGGTCTGAATATGACCGATTGTAGCGAGTCGTGTAGGAGAATGATGAATCTGCCGAGGCAATAGTACCATGCAGAAAACATTAACCAGTGATTCAACTACTAAATCGTTATATGATTTAATGCATTTCCATATGAAACATGAATATTTGTTGATTATTCATGAAACTGAATTTCCTATTTGACCTGATGATTAAAGGCAATTTGACGGCATCTGAATTCTAGAAAATGTTTTAGAAGGTAGCGAAAGGAAAATATAAATCTACATTGAACTATTTTATTTATTTTTATTTATTCCAGATATTTCTATAGCGCCTCTCGAAGTCAACTACTACTCAGAGGCGCTCCCGACTACATCATTTGATACTGTGCCGGAATTTTCACGCCGAAGCGCCACGAGCAATTGCGAGTGAAGGACTTGCCCAAGGTCCGTACGCAGCGGCTAGAGTGGGATTCGAACCTGCAACCCTCCGGTCACAAGGCGCCGAACTTACCACTGAGCCACCACGCCCCACAGCTATGTGATATACAGGCAGTCGATTGAATTCAATAAACTCATATGTAGGCCCTTACTTACTTTTCATGATTATCTGACGATAAATAGCAAAAAAACCTGTCGAATGAGTTTCTAAAGCCCTACACTATCCATTCCAAATGGTTAATGGGATGAAATCATATTTGGTGAATAAATGGATTGTTCAAAACTAGGCCTAGACAAGGTTCCTACAATTAGTTAATAATCGACATATAAAAGTGGCTTTCCTTATTTAGAAAATGCAACTAAGCCAATCAACTGATTTTTAGGGTCAACTAAAATGCTTGGCTCAGATCAACTTCGGCAACATAGAAGTGATTGGTTTAACAGAGAATTTAACAAATATTACGAAAAAACATATTTAATTAAATGAGACAGTGGAGACAGTAGAGACAGGCAGACAGTGCAAGACAGTGGCGTTAATTATAACCGTATCGCTGTTGGAAATATTGCGACTAACTTTTTGAACGACCAGCTCTTTACCAATGGGTAATCCTAATAATCATCCCAGAGCTACCCTCTTCCCGTGACACAAGGTCAGAAAGGAACATCCATTCCATACAATACAGACACTAGTAGTCTGTAGATCAAGGCCCCCTACGATAGCCAGCTCTGGTCTGTACCC